>JARJRE010000465.1:0-45054 GCA_030783385.1 Akanthomyces dipterigenus | reverse complement strand
ATATTATTTTTTTATTTATAGGGATTCTTAAAAGAACTATTAAAGAGTAGGTAGAATAGTTATAGAGCTTTAAAAAGTGTGTGTTTTAGTGTAAAAATGACATAATAAGTAACTTTTTGTGGGTGCTGTACCTAGGTAGACTAGCCGGCAAGCTGCTCTCTGCCAGCTGGCAGCCGTCATTACAGCAAACATGGCCCCTAAGGTAGATACCATGGAAGGCAAACACCATAACCCCGAAACACCAGAATAATGCTCTACTTAACTCTTTCTACTCATCATCGCGCCTCATCCACCAACTCTCCTCTATCTTTTCATCAATGCCATCTTCCGCCCTTCACCACCCCGATATTCAACATGTCTACACCCCGCGACGCACACTCGCCGCGGATTCGTGTCGTCGAAGCCCCGACTACTCCCGCCAATTTTTTCACCAGGCTGCGGCGCGAACTCCCAGAGCAAAAAAGCGCCACGACTAAAAAAGACGTCGCTGGAATTTTCGTAGCGTGGTGAGCCACAAATGGGTACTGACGGCTTTTCCAGCAATACGGGACATGCTAAACTGCCAAAATAGTTGAAACACTACATGGATCTCTATCCTTTTAGTCCGACATCGCTCATCGCTCTACGCCTGAAAAATCCATCCTTTTACGTTAATGAAAGAGCGGCATATCCACCACGACCTCCGCCAAGTTACAAAGCGTTTCTTCTTGCCCAATCCGAAGACTTCTTGCGACCTCAACTGTTCATACATCTCAAATCGCCTGTGTGACCCGCGCTATTTTGTTGCCAACCACGTTCGACCACACAGCGACCACACAGCTACCACAACGCCCGGCACTCACCATGGCTCCGGCCACCGTTTTCCCGCCCGCTGAGCAGCAGCCCGGCCCCGTCGCCGCCGGCCTGCCCGAGTCCCGCGTCCTCATTATCGGCACCGGAGGCACCATTTGCATGCAGGAGGGTCCCGACGGCCTGCAGCCCAGCAGCAACTTTCTCGAGAGCGCCATGGCGCCTCGACCGACTTTCAACGACCAATCTGGGCCGCCTGGTAAGTCTTTTGCAAACCCCAGTCCTTTCTTGGCTTCTGCGTCGCCGGCCTGCCTGCTAACGAACGTCGCAGTTACCATGCACGCTAGCCTCAAAGGCAAGCTCATGTCCATCGATAGTCTGCGCACGCCGCCAACTGCCTATGGACGACACATTCGATATGGAATTGTCGAGTTTGACCCTCTGCTAGATTCTAGCTCCATTTCTGCCAACGACTGGGATGCTGTGGCCGAGTGCGTATATGAAAACTACAACCTCTTTGACGGTTTTGTGATCCTCCATGGCACCGACTCTCTGTCTTACACGGCATCGGCGCTCTCCTTCATGATGTCCAACTTGGGTAAACCCGTCATCCTCACCGGGTCTCAAGCACCCATTTTCGCTCTCCAGTCTGATGCCGTCGGCAACCTGCTGGGCTCTCTCATCATCGCAGGCACATTTGTCATTCCTGAAGTCTGCCTGTTCTTCCACAACCGCCTTTACCGCGGTAACCGCACAACAAAAGTCTCGGCCGCCTCTTTCCAGGCATTTGACAGCCCCAACTTTGAGCCCCTCGCTCAGGTAAATGGCCTCGGAGTGAGCGTGAACTGGAATCTTGCCGAACGTGCCACTTCCATTGCTCCTTTTTCTATTTCGAAGCGACTTGATACCACCCACGTTGCTTGTTTGCGCATCTTTCCCGGTATTAAGCCAGAAATGATTGACGCTGTCCTGCATCTACCTGATATTCGTGGTCTTATTCTGGAGACTTTTGGAATGGGTAACGTGCCCGGTGGCGTTGACGGCCGCCTGACCCAAGTCATCAAGTCTGCCGTTGAACGCGGTGTCATTGTTGTCAATGTCAGCCAGTGCGTGAATGGCTTTGTGTCTCCGGTGTATGCCCCTGGTACCCAGCTTGGTCGAGCTGGTGTCATCTTCGGTCTGGACCTGACTGCCGAAGCCGCCCTTACCAAACTCTCATACCTCCTGTCCCTTGGAGTCTCGAATAAAGAAATCACCGAGAGCTTCCCCAAGTCTCTTCGCGGAGAGCTCACCGAGATTGCTCACCCTACATTTAGTCACCCTACGGCGCCTCTCCAGAACCCAGCCTCTCGCCTCACAGACGTCGAGTCTGCTTTTACTGTTCTGGGGTATGCCATCCAAAACGGACAAATTGCTGTCGTCAAGGATCTTCTGAAGGGTGAAGGTAGCCAGCTTCTCAAGACAGCTGATTATGCTGGCAACACGGCTGTCCACCTCGCTGCCGTCTCTGGCGACGCAGCCATCATGCTCGAGCTGCTTCAACAAGGCGCCAGTGTTCACGAGCGCAACCGTGCCGACAACTCGCCACTGTTTCTTGCCACGCTTTCTGGCAAGGAAGAATGCGCACAGCTTCTCAAAGCTGCAGGCGCGCACCTTTCTGTTGAGGAAGTAGAGAGGCGGCCCCTTGCGACTGCACCCAGCAAGTGATCGACTTAGTATGGGCACACAGCTATATGCAGCAATTTTACACTGTCAGATCTTGAGCTCAACAGAAAAGACCCTGTTCAGAACCAGGCCTCCCCAACCTTTTTAGAGGATTTATCGTCTACAAGTACAATTGTTGTAGAGAACCTGCCCACCACATGTGAGGAGGTATAGATAATGACAAGAGTACATTTTTGGGCCAAGTATTAGCGAATGCCAGTTTTCCGGAGACATGATGAATAGAAGAACTATACAGATCTCACCCACCATGCATCGGCTAGGCCTGTACAACTGGAGAAAGAAATACAAGAGAATAGAGAAAACCAGAGGGCCTAGCGCCGAGCAATGTATTTCCTTCCTTCTACTCGCTGCGCATGACGTACATCTGCTGTAGAAACATAGTCGCGTTCTCAAGCTTCATGAGCGAGGCATTTGCTATTCTCGGTACTTCATACATGTGCAAATGAAACTAAGCAATGAAGCAGAACCACACGAACTCTACGCAGTGATTAATTGGCGTGGGGAGAGGCCAGTACGCGGGTAGTCCATCAACGGAGCATGCGGAGGGCGATCTCAACATATCGCGAAGGAGAAGGAATACTTCAACGTATTGAACAATTAGTAAGACTCAAAGAAGTCAGTCGCCAATTTCTACCGAAGTAGACGGTAAATCCCAGTAGCTATAGAGGCACAGCTACCTGCGACGCAGAAGCCTATTGTGATATGCCACAATGTCTTGAAGAACGCGGTCCGAATCAGAAAGGGCCAAGGATACCGGTGGGAAATGGTGTCAACTGGTGGCAACTCTCTACAAGGAGGATTGCGTTTATTATCACGGAACTGTGCACTCTGATTATACAACATGACCCAACAGACAACTGTAGCATGTGTGAACTTGAGAGCTGTTGAGTGCAAGGTTGAGGCGTCGTGATGCAATCTTGACGCGGACGGACTATTTGATGAGTCGTGGAATACTTCATACACATATGAAGTCTGCTCAGCACGTAAATACTAATTATCTTCGGATTTACCATCTTGAAAATCCGATTTGCCATCGCAGGGAGCTCGCCAAACATGAACGACGGATCCAATCATAGCATGTGTATTTATGATAGTCTGAAATGGCTATCTCGGCGGAATGTAGCAAAACGCTGGAAATCCCCGCTTCACTTTTCGTTGATCATTTCAGGCCCCATCGTCCCGCGTCAGGCAAATTTGGCCCTGAAATTGGCTGTGAGACGAACGTGAGTGGGGTCGTGGTGTACTCGTTTTTTACAGCCAGTTCTGTAGGTAAACATGTGACGTAGATATAACATGGATGCCTGGCTACTAGTTAGTTCAGCAGCAGTGTGCATAATCGAATTACTTGGTGATCAGATAGCGGCAGCTGCAGCCTGTCCGGATGCAGTCGGTCCTGAAATTTACAAGCTGTGACGAACGATGCGGGCAGAACAGCGTCGTCTGAATGGCGCGCTCCACCACGCGACAATGGTACCACTTCCTTTGCAGTGTGTGGCCGCAAGCGGATCCCCGCAACGCGCTCACTATCCCCAAGGTCCCTGACTGAGTGCTCGGAAACGCCATGTTGCGCAAATCTACCAGAAGTTTTTACTGTAAAATTTGCGCGTGACGCTGGTCGGGGTTCAAGCTCACGGGCCGGGATCTAGTTTCACACACAGTGTTCAGCCATGGATGAAACAAAATCTAGGATGGAGTTTGCGTATCATGTGCTCTTGGCCTGTCTCCTAACGCCCGCTCATTTCAACAGCCTGCTCAAAGCACAGCAGAGGCAAAGTTGAATAGGGCCATGAAAAAAACAAAAAAAAAAAAATCAAAAGTTCCTTGAACTGCGAGTCTGGTACTGCCAGTACATATCCAGTACATGGAGAACAGAGTGACACAGTTCTGAGCTCCTGATTCGCCCCGGAATGCGCCACATATGCCCCGCACAACTCGCCGCGAGGCGCGATGTAACGAAGCCGTCAGGGGGGGACGAAGGATTTATTGGCAGAGGCTGAGGTCACAAAAGTGACGAAGACGAAGAGCTTTGAGGTGTCAAGGAATCCTGAACCGGTCTCCGTGCTTGAACACTTGTCTTTTACAGAGATCACAAAAAAAAACAAAAACAAAGAGAACCCGAAGGAGGTGGCAGAGATGGAGTGGGAAGACCATAATGTGTCAAAAGTAGTTAGGCCACCCGAATGGTGTGCGCAGGCTTGTGTGGACCTAGCATTGATGGTGTCCTGGCCCTCTTCGGCTTTCGCCTTCTCGCTAGGTACAATTTAGGGGGGACACACATGCATCAGGTCGATAGCGTCGGAGGCAGAGAGGCACCTTCTGCATGGCACTAGCATGATGAGCCCAGCGGCACCGGTGGTCTTGCCTAATTGTATCCGTAACGAAGCGACAAATATTGCTTGCTTACTCCGTACCACTTTCAAATACGCCACTAGACTGATGGCCCATGGGTCATGCCCGATGAAGTGCGCGTGTCGCAGTGGCCCCAGCCTTCTTGCGACCATCGACCCTAGATTTTCTACTCACCACCAGGGCACCGAAAGTATCTGCTCTGGATTTTAACACTGCGTGGAGTCACTGGGCAAGAACCAGTGCAGAACCACGGCATCATATTCATGCATTGCTGGTAGGTCGTTCGCTATCCACAGCTACGTCAGTAAGACTTGAATAGCCGATTTTCCCTTGTTAGTAAGCCGTACCAGTAGTGTGGCACCCAGTCGCCAGCTAAGCGGGCCAACCGAACAACTGCATTGCCAGCCTCCATTGGCCGACGAGCTATAGTGAGGAAAAAAACGGCCTCAATCGTTGACTGTGGCCTAGCTACGAAACCTTGCCCCGACCACTACAACCGAAAGTGCATCAAGCATCGATATTTACCTGCAGCCACTAGAAACATTCACTACGAAATGCAGCCTCCGATCAGCGTGTTTCTTGCAGGAGTCGCCCTGCTTGGGAGCTGTGCTCGCAGCGCCCCGGTGCCGGGTAAGATGACATGCACGAGCATGAGCCTCCCACAGATCACATTCCTGGAGACTGAGAGTTTTCGACAGATATAAATGTTGTTCAGGCAAACAATGTCAACGGCTCCAGCGCTTACGTGCGTTTCGGCGACGGCGTACGGGCAGAAGACGTCCTTGGGTCCAATCAAGAACATAGGAGAGTTGGGGGGAGACCATAAAAGGTTCGCGACCAGCTTACGCCAGAGAGAACATGGCCATGTAATGCATATAGACGAGCGACTACTTTTCTTCCTCAGATCTGCGTACCCGGAACCTCTCCGTACAATATAGAAATTGATGTATTGACCTGGCAGTGGAAGCAATACGTGTTGCCCGCTTTACATAAATGTGTACTTGAATCGAGACATAGTGAAGGGCCCTTCCTTCGGGTACACTGAGCAAGACTTGAGGACAGCCTGCACCGTTTTCGGTTAAGGCACGGCCGCCATCAACAAGCTCGGCCGGGTTGGGCGGTAGCCGATCTTGCTCTGAAATAATAAAACTTGCCCAACACCCACCACTCGCTACCAGATCTATCTCTGCACCCAACAACGACTGTTTCTTCTCGTACGCCGTGTCCGATTCGGAGAGATAGCTGTGTAGAGGTATTTAGCATCCCCGCTTGCCCCAAGGCTTCTCTGCTTTGTCGCCTTACATTCGAGTTTCTGCTGTGCCTGAAATGGTGGCGCTGGCGGAAGACCAGCCCTTCTGGGCCCCGATCATGGGAATTTTTGACTTCACACTGGAGTTCGAAGAATCAATCCTTCAGATCCTGCCATCTGGCTTGGTCATTGCCATGCTTCCCGTTGCCTTGTTTCATTACTGGAAACAGCCCGTATATGTCCGCGGCAGCCCTCTTCTCTGGGTCAAATTGGTGAGCAACAGTACCCTCTACCAACCAAATGGACACCTGCTGATAAGGCCCTAGATCGCATCGGTTGCTCTTGTTGTCGTTGAGGCCATCAGCCTAGCCCTTCGAACAATGCCCACCGAAGCCCGGACAGACACCTCCGTACCCGCAGCCTCTCTGGAGTTGATTGCTGCGCTCACAATTGGCAGCATTATTTATATGGAGCATCGACACGCCATACGCACTTCTGCCTTCCTGGGCATCTCTCTTCTGGCCGGGATCCTTATCGATGTTGTCAAAAGTCGCTCCTACTTTCTCCGACACGGCCTGGTTGCACTCGGTGCTCTTGCTGTCGCAAGCGGTTCCCTTCGTCTCTGCCTGCTCATTCTCGAGGAGATATCCAGGGCAGCGCTGATCGTCGACGAAGACATACGTCAGTCGCTGAGTGCAGAAGCCACCAGTGGCTTCATGACTAGGCTACTGTTCCTATTTCTGACCCCGATGCTGACTGCAGGCTTCAACCAAGAGCTTGGCCCTGAGCATCTTACCATATTGGGTCTGGATTTTTCCTCACAACGCGTGCACGAGAAGCTTAAAAAACATTGGAAGCGCGCAAAGAGGCATGACTCCAAACGAGGGCTGATGCTTGCGTGTTGGAGTGCCTGGCAGTACCAAATCCTCCAAGTTCTTGCCGTGCGACTACTTGCTTCCTGCCTTATTCTTGCTCAACCATTTGTCATCCAGAGCATCATAGAAGCAGTGGATATACGTGCGCCAGCAAAAATGGCACAGCGGCCTGGCCTTGTGTGTGCTGCTGTTCTCGTGTTTGGTGGCGCTACGCTGACAAAGACTGCTGCGACCCACCTGGCCAACCGTCTCATTACGCAGATTCGTGGTGCTTTAATTGGAAATCTCTTCGAGAAGAATCATTTGTTAAGTGAAGAAGAGGCCAAGAAATCTGCAGTGTTGACTCTCATGAGCACTGATATCGACGCTATCGTCAGCGGCCTACCCCAGTGTATCGAAATCCCTGTTACTGTCGTCGAGACTGGCCTTGGCATATACTTTCTCTCCTTCTTTATCGGCTATTCTTGCGTCATTATATTATTCCCTGTTTTATTCACGACAATTACTTCATATCTTCTTGGCAGATGGATTGGGCCTGCCTTTGCAAACTGGAATCGGAGCATTGAAACCAGAGTTGCAAAAACTTCGAACATGCTTGGCCAATTGCCTGGTATCAAAATGCTCGGCCTCGGTCCTACTGTCAGCACCTATCTGCATCGTCTTCGTGTAGAAGAAGTCGAAGTTTCCAAGAAATGTCGCACTCTGGTTTCACTCTCGGTACTCCTGGTCCAGTTTGCCGATTTGATGAGTCCCATTATTGTGGTTGCGGGCGGGTTTTTCTGGCGTGGCTTTGACCATGAAATGACAGCCTCGAAAGTCTTTCCGACTATAGCCATAGTGGGGCTTGTGCAAGGTCCGCTCGCACGCATTCTGGAAGCCTATCCGACAGCGATGTCAATGGTTGTATGCTTCGCCCGACTGCAGGCATTTCTACATTTGAAGGAACGTCTTGACTCCCGCATCAAATGGGATCCATCTGCACCACCAGAATCATACGAATCGGTTCCAACACACTTTGGGTCAACAATCATGCGCCCACGTTCCCCTCCTCCGAATCCCACGGGTGTTGTACAGTTCGTCGACGCCATGTTTGGACCTCGCAACATGGAGGATCCACTCCTGCAAGATGTCAGCTTCTCCCTCGGGCAAGCATCTGTGACTTCTGTTGTCGGCCGCACCGGATCAGGAAAGTCAACGCTTCTAGGCGGTGTACTGGGTGAGACCCGCAACTCGGGCGGCTATATCTATGTTGAAGATGGAGCCAGAATCGCATACTGCGGCCCAGATGTGTGGCTTAGGGATGTCTCCATTCGGGACAATATTCTGAATTTCTTACCCTATCATGCAGCCCGATTTGCCCTCGCCATAGAGTGTTGTCAACTCGAAGAAGACTTGTCACGGCTTCCCGGCGGTGATCAATACGTGGTCGGTACCAATGGAGTCAACCTTAGCGGCGGACAGCGCCAGCGGGTAGGCATAGCAAGAACTGTCTTCGCACAAGCCCCAGTCACTGTTCTGGATGATGTCTTCAGTTCACTAGATCGAGCCACTGCCGTCTCTGTCATGTACGCTCTTTGTGGTGAAAATGGTGTCTTTAGACAGACAGGTTCTACTGTTCTATTGGCTTCGCATTTGCCTGAATGCCTCCGAGTTTCTGACCAGGTTGCCATTATTGATGAGGAGGGAAATGTGACCTTGGATCGAGGGGACTTTTTGGACCCTAATAGGGAGCTGCAGATCAGGGCGCTCCTCGACCCCACGAAAGCTTGTGTGGCACCAGAGATTGAGGACAAACAGCAAGCTGTGCTTCGCAGAACGTTGGAATATGAATTCTCTGAGTCTGATGATGCCGCTAGTGAGATGGACTATGCAAGACAAAAAGGAGACACGCGACTCTACTTGCTCTTCATAGATTGCATTGGACGGCTCAATGCTTTCCTCTACAGCTTGCTCATATTCCTCCTCTCCAGTGGCGAAATTCTTCCAGATATATACATACGACTGTGGATTGAGATGGATCCAAGAAGTGCAAGCTACTTTTATGGATATGCCGGCATTGCAGCAGCTACCTGCGTGATTGGCAGCTTGGCTTATTTTCTTCTGTACACCAGGTTTGCCGCGCGTGCGTCAATAAGCCTCCACGAACAGCTACTTCACACCACCATGCATTCAACGCTCGCATTCCTGAGCGTCACCAAAGTCGGCAATCTTGTCAATCGTTACAGCCAAGATTCGCTCTACTTTTCCAAGCAACTGCCTGCATATATGATGAGGACTCTCTATGTATTCTATTCGGCCGTGATCTTCACTGGGATTATCTTATCAGGAGCAACATACATGTCGCTTACTCTTCCGATTATTCTGATAATATTGTTCTTGGTCCAACGCTTTTACCTTCGCACATCGCGTCAAATGCGCCACCTCGACTTGGAGAGAAAAGCACCACTCTACACATTCTTCCAAGAGTCAGCTGATGGTTTACGGTATATTCAATCCTCGCAATCACAACAGAAAAACCTCGAATTAGGCTACCGTCTTCTAGACGAGTCTCAACTGCCATTTTATTTGATGTTCTGTATCCAGCAGTGGCTAAATATTGTTCTGGGCTTGACAAGCACTTTTGTTGCCTTCGTACTGGTAATAATCACACTTTTTACGGAGAACAGCACATCGAAGCCCGCAGTTGGCCTAGCTTTCTTGGGAATCTTGGCCTTCAATCGAACGATTGAGTTTCTCCTTCAATCATGGACTCAACTAGAAACTTCGCTCGGGGCGCTCCACAGACTTCGCCAGTTCAAACAGGAAACGCCACAGGAAAATAGGCAAGCACTTGTGGCCTTGCCTGCAAATTGGCCGTCAGTCGGCAGAGTTGACATAACCAATGTCACCGCCCGGTATCGGTATGAACATGCGCCCCTTCAGATTATTTTGGTCTAATTTACTATGCAGATCGTCCGAAAAAGTCCCTCCTGTATTGAAAGATATTTCGCTATCAGTATCTCCGGGGGAGACGATTGGCATAGTCGGCCGAACAGGCAGGTAAGTGTTATGAATCCTCATCATGAAGTTGAAAATGCCGACCAATGTACAGTGGCAAAACTTCTGTGCTCCTGACACTACTTGGTTTTCTCGAATACAGCGGAACAATCGAAATTGACGACGTGGATCTGAAAACTATCCAGCCCGATTTGCTACGTTCTCGTCTGGTAACAATATCACAGGAGCAGGTGAAATTCGATGCGACAATTCGGGTAAACTTGCTTCCTTTTAGCATGAATGATGTGCGGGACGAGAATGATGAAAAAGCGAGACAAGATGCTGTTGAGCAAGACAGAAGCGTTGAAGCGCTTCTAGAGCGACTCGACATCTGGAAGCAGATCAGACACAGAGGGGGTCTGTATGCTACACTCACAAATGTGGGATATTCGCAGGGTGAGCTGCAACTGCTTTGCCTGGCCAGAGCAATTCTGCGACAACGCGAAACTCGATCCAGAATAATTCTAATCGATGAGGCGACGAGCAATATGGATATTCTCAGAGATGACGCAGCCCGCCAGGTCATGGATGAGTCTTTTAGAGAATGTACAATCTTCACTATTGCCCATCGACGGGATACTCTAAAAGATGCCGACTGCACGATCGAGCTGTCTAGAGGGAAGATTTGTCATTTTGATATTCCAAGCGGCTATGCAGAGAATGAGTCTCCGCCTCATCGCTCCATCAGCGTTCCGCGGTAGTAAAATGTACCTTGGAAGATTTGGTTTAGGGAAAGCTTTTCTCATCTCATTCGGAATTTTGTACAACCGTGTCATACATAACCTTGATCCCTCAGTCACCGTCCTGCGCATAATCAGTTTATGAGTAGTAATACAATTGTATGATTGAGACTCAACGACACTATTACTCAATGAAGCTACTACTTTCACTTTTGCTTTAGTTTTCTATGGTAATATGTATGGTATTGATGATATTTGAGATATGGTTGTGGTATGAAAAGCTGGGAGGAAAAAATAGTGCCTGGAAACAATTTCGCGTGTATGATATTTTGCTTCAATGGAAGTCTTTGCAAAGATGACCAAAATAATTCACAGAAAGCGACAAAGGGCTATGATGGCATTGACCTGGGCTAATGCACATCCGCCTTTGACGTTTTTGTCGCTACCCAAACTAAGCACGAGCCAACAAAGACCAAAACGGCGGCCACGAAGAACGGAAAACCAATCCATACACCTCCCCAGTCCAAGCCTTGCCGAAACGCCGCCGCCAGCAGCGGCCCAGCTACGGCGATCCCGCCTGTCTCCAGCGCGCTGATTGTTGTGTAGACGACAGCCACGTTGGCTTCGCCTGCCGCTTGTGCCAGCAAGCTACGCATGATGAACTCGTGGCCCTTGGAGAGCGACGTCCAGCCCACAAACACGAGCATCACGGCCGAGGTGCTGGCGATGCCGATGCCGAAGAAACCCGTGACCATGATGACGAGGGATAGCTGCGCGAGGAAGATGTCCTTTTCAAAGAGCGTCCAGGACCACGTTAGACGCAGCAGGCGATCCAGGAGCGGGATGATGAGAGCGGTCGTGCCCATGGTGATGCCGCCCTGGAGCGAGCTGAGCAGTCCGGCCTCGCCCCACGTCCACCCAAAGCGACGCCCGACATACTGCGCCAGCAGAAACGTAAACGCCTTGCCGAGCGTGGTGAAGAGGAGGCTGACGAGCAAGAGTCCCAGCGTCCTCTGCTCGAGGAACTGGGTGTGGATAATGTGGCGCACCTTGCGCCCAGCCGCCACCAGCTGATGCTTCACGAAGCCGGGTCTGAAGACGCTGCCGGCCTTCCGCCTCGCCGCACTGGCCCGGCCAGCATCGCCGCGAATGTCGGGGATGAGGAGGGCAAAAACGGCGCCCATGACCATGAGAAAGAAGCTGATCCAAATCGCGAGCCAAGCGCCGCGGCGCATAATCAGCCACGCCAGGGGACTGCCAATCAGCTCCGCCGCGGTCACGGCGGCGCCGAGGTAGGAGAACAGTAGGGTTCTGCATGGCGGAGAGGTCAGGCAAAAGAAATAGACCGAGGTTTACATTTTGAAAGGGTTTGCGCTTACTTTTTAGCACCAGGGGCGATGCTGCTAATCGCAGCAAATATGAGCGCGTTGAGGACCGTCGCGCCGCCGCCGATAAAGTTGAACAAGGCTGCCCACCACACGGTGCGGATAGGAAACACCTGCGGAAAAGCATCTAGCTGCCAGATGACGAGTCAGAGACCGGGACAGAGATGCACAGCGCTGTAGAAGTAAGAAACGTACATATGATCAACATGGCGCCCTGCTGGAGAAGCAGCCCCAGCATGCACAAGCCGATGCCCAGCCGCCGGCCATAGGTGTCCGCCAAGATGCCGTACGGCACGGCGGTGACGACGCCCGGCAGCAGGAACAGGGGCAGCGCCCAGCCCTCGATGAAGGAGAGCTCGCCCTGCACGGCATTGTCCTTGCAGCGCGGGTCGCGGCCGTGGGCCACGTCCGGGTGCACGCTCCGGCAGATGATTTCCTCGACGACCTGGGACGTGGCGGGTCCCATGATGGTGCCCGATAGGATGACGAAGAAGTAGCACAGCGTGCAGATGGCAAAGATGATGATGCTTTTGCGTGGGAGCTTTGCGTCGAGGGAGGCGGCCTCTGTCCCGGTCGCCTCTGTTGGCGGCGGCCGCTGCTGCTGGTTGTGGGCGTCGTCGGCGAGCAGCGCAGTGCGCTCGTCTGCTGTAGTGGTTGTCGTCGGCTCCATGACGATAGGCATATGAGCTCAGAAGCGCTGCCAAAACGGCACAGCCCTATCGCCAGGGGATGGACGCGTCTTTTATAACATGGCCCGGAGCCTTATTTTTAGCGTGCGCGAGGGCCACGTACTGCATGTAGTACAGACGACAAAAGAACAATCGGTGTTGCAATAATCTCCGGATAATGCAACCGCGAAGTAGATTGTGGCTTCAATTGGCCCGGGGCTGACCATTCCATGCCCAGTCGTGGCTCGTCTACACTTGGTGCGGCGGCCAATAGCATATTCTCAAAGATTGGGATACAGCTATGAAAGAGTTGGACAGGACCAACGAATCAATGCTTCCTCTGGTATAATCAAGCCAGCAGCTTTTCCATGGCAAAGTCGACCTCGCCTGCATTTCCGCACACCAGCGTGCCCGTCTCGTTGATATCCTCCACCGCCCGGGCCAGGACATCGGACCCGTCGGCGGCGTCGACCGCCTTGCCGCCGGCGCATTCCACGACCATGGCCACGGGGCACAGCTCAAAGAGCCTGCGCAGCTTGGCCCTGCATCCGGGCGTCGCGGGCGAGACGTACAGGCCGTGGCCCTTGGACAGGCCGTGCAGCACGTCCGGCACCAGCCCGCCGCTGTAGCGCAGCGTGTACCGCGCCGCGATGCAGTGCTGCACGAGCGCCATGTACGCCGGCGACTCGGACGCCGCGCGCAGGTTGGCCGGCGCAAAGTACCGCGTCGTGGTGTCCTCGGTCGCGTAGCGGACCTCTGCGCGTGTCAGGACGGCCGGCACGCTGCCGTCGTCGCCCAGGCCGACCTCGAAGCAGACGGCGGGCGGCGCCGTCGCCGCGCCGGGGATGCGGAGGGCCACGAGCGCCGTGTTGCGCGAGCCGTAGCTGGCGAGGACGGATGCGATTTGCTTCTCGCGCGGCGCCTGGCGCAGCGCCGAGGGCCCGTCCCAGAGGCCGATGATGGTGCCGACCGCCCAGCCGGGCCCGATGATGGAGCTGCCGTCGAGCGGGTCAAACGCGGCGGCGTAGACCTCGCGGCGATGCTCAGGCAAGGCGACGGAGTGGGCGACGGGGCGCTCGACAGGGTCCTCTTCGCTGCTGGCCGTCACGACCGAGGGGCAGCGGGCGAGGGCGGCGCGGACGAGCTCCTCGGCGGCCACGTCGACGTTGAGCTGCTCGTCGCCAAACGTGTTTGTGCTGCCGACGGCGACGACGGAATGGGCTGCGCGGAGGGCCTTGCTGATGTCGGCGAGCGTGGACAGGAGGGTGGGGAGGACAGAGGTGCAGAGGGCGCTGCGCTGCTCGTATGCGATGGGGCCAAGCACGGCTTGCAGGTGATCGTGGATGGATTCTGATGCCATTTTCGGCGGCCGTCGATGTGGTGGTGATGTTGAGATGATGATGCGTGCCAATGTCAAAATGGCTCAGCACAGTGTAGACCCCGCAGAGCTGAATGCATGAGGTAAGCAGATGGCTTGTACGACACGAGGCAGAGATGCTTGTGGTGTTTTTATTATAGAAGCAAGCTTTTAAATTCTTCATCTATTATTCGTAGTCCTATCTTTTAGTGTCGCGTCTGATACAGCTCAAACTGGCGAGTTGAATCGCAGGCTGGACGGCAGCTAGTGAGTCTTGCGCAGGGCAGTCTCGCTGGCCAGCAGTGCTGCAAGGAGGATTAAAGCAGTGGCTGATGCAGAAGCTGTAAAGGAGTATCGGATTCCATCATAGTAGACATGCTGTACCTTGAGCTGGATCTCTGGCGGCAGGTGGCGAAGCGCATCCACAGAGTGTCGAATATCGTCAATAATCTAGACATTGCAGCGAAGCAAAGAAAGCCAAACGTTAGCGGACTGTCGACAAGTAGGAGTGCACAAGTCATTTTTGCCCATTTATAGGCAGCGATAGGGTCTCACTTTCCATTTATTTGGAACATCACCCAGAGCCTCAGGCAGGCGAACGCTAAGCGTTGTCTGCACGATGGCCGATGTTATCGAGACCCCCCACATGGTACCAAGAGATCGGACGAGATATACTGTCGAGGCGGAAACGGCGTGATCTGGAATGATGTTAGAGAACTGTGTAGGCTGTTCTAGCAGGGGCTGATGCATACCGGCGTGTTCAAAGGAAGCTAGCGAAGTGAACAGAATCGATGGGTATATGATGCCTTGGCCAAAGTTGGCAGGGAAAATGTAGGCAAAATACTTCCAAGACGAGTCTGAGAATGCAAGAGTCGCGGTCAGGGTGTTACCGAGCAGCATGAAGAATGCACCGACTCGTACAAGCGGCACAAGCTTTCCCCAGCGCGACATGACAACCCCAGCGACAAGACCTCCCAAGGGCGCGGCCAATGACGGAATGGCAAGGCGGGCACCAGCCTTTGCGGCGGGCTCTAGTAGAACAGCTTGGAAGAATAGAGGCAGCATGAACAAGTACTGCAAATACATGAGCTTCCGTACGTGTCCTTTTGCAGGCGACATGACTTACAGCATAGGCAGCTGCGCCGGCCAGCAGATTGGCTGTTTGGATGAGCACTGGCAGTCGTCCCTTGAGGAGACGCAGCGGAATGATGGGCATGGCACTGGTCGTTGCCTCTACGCGCAGGAACAATCCCAGCAGCACAAAGCTTGCCACCACGAGTCCAATAACCCATGGACTGCCCCACGGCAGCTCGTTGCCGCCAAGACTCAGTCCGAGCAGTTGCAAAGAAATGGCCGAGACGAGCAAAACAGCGCCGCGAAGGTCGACACGTTTCCAGACCAGGTCGAGGCCGCTGTTGAGCGAAGAGGCGATGCCTGGCGGATTGGTGAGCACCTTGGCCCCAAACCCAAGCGCGGCCATGGCGCAAGGCACCTGCGCGATGAAGCACCACCGCCAGCCGATGGAGTCGGCGATGCTGCCACCGAATGCAGCGCCAGCAATGGCCCCAAAGCCGACGATGCCGTTTTGCATCGCCTGGTACATTCCGCGCCTGCGGAAGGGAATGAGGTCCGAGTTGATGATTGTGGCTGAACAAAGGAGGGAGCAAGGAAAGAGATAATTAGCAAACATGCAGCGCACGGGGTACAGCAAAAAGGGCTTACCCATGGTCATCAGGCCAGCGCCGCCGATGCCAGCAAGCGCCCTCATGCCGATGAGCGTGGCCATGTCCGGGGCGAGGCCGCAGCCCAGACACCCGACCGCAAAGGCCGCGGAGGCGAGGAAGAAGCACACGCGACGCCCAAAAATGTCCGACACACGGCCGTAGAGCGGCTGAAAGGCAGCAGAGGTGATGAGGTACGACGTGGTGAGCCACGACGCCCTGTTGGCCGCGCCAAACTCGGAGCTGATGACGGCATATGTAGACGCCGTGATGGTGCCGTCGAAACCGTACAGAAAGACGTTGGTCATGATGGCGATTTCCATCCACAGGAATCCCGCGGGCGGCGTCCACGTCGCCTCGTCGGGCGCCTCGAGGACGGGCTGGCCAGAATGACTCGACGGTGGCCGCAGCGCCTCTACGTCTTGTACATTGCTACCGTGGCTTAGCAGCAACGGCTGGTTCTCATCGGGTTCAGGACGGCCGTCGCCCGCAGCGGCCCACTGGTTCGCGGGGATCGCTCCCGACCCGGAAAGGGGTTCGGTCTTTCGGATAGCCATTGCGGGAGGGGGCTTCCAGGAATGAATTATAATGGAAGAGAATATACTAAAGTAAAAACAAGAAAGCAAAAGAGACACCTTAAGCGATGTGCCATGGCGGGACAAGAGAAAAATGTGCGACGACGTTATGCGGGGGCTGACTTGCGCAACCAGCCGTGCATCGGCCCATCTGACAATACGTATACTTTGTAAGCCACCGGAAATTCAAGGACGCTGATACGTTGATAAGCTGAGCGCTACGGATTTTGCCACGATTTTGCATCAGCTCGCGCCCGTTCTGTCTCGGATCGGCGTCGAGTGGTGTGGATTTGTGTTGGGCAAGTTGAAAAGTGCATTTTAAAGTCGACATTCATCGTACTTGATAGCTGCAAGGGTCAGCGAGAGATGGATCGTCCCAAATATCTTCCCAGTTGGGGGTTTATCCATGCTCAAGCTGCGTGCTGGTAAAGCAGGTGCTTCTTAGCATAACCGACGGCGTACAAACATTGTGTGCATGGGTAAATCGTGTACTCGGTGCGAGAGTATTCGTGAGACAGCTGTCGGCAACTACATCGGTTGTCCGACACTACTCGAGGTCTACAGCCAGGCCCTTTCATTATCGAAAGACATGGGTTTACACATGACACCAACCCCTCGAGATCGCCGATGCCAGAGCCGAGACTCGTAGCGCATCTTTGCATCTTCCCCCGCCATCTGGCCCGCATCGTGGTCGGAGCCCGAGGCGCCTGTGGGAAAGAGGAGTCTGCAGCAATTGATTGCCTTTGAAAAGCCGGATATCTTGCTGCCGTCTGATATCCCAGAAGCACCATTCTCCCTTTTCTCGAGCAAATGCGTCTTCTTTGACTGACTCGGGCACCGACAGCAAACAACCGTCTCTTTGCCTTTCCCCTCACGCGAAGGAGCAGAAAAAAAAAAAAGCTTCGACTCAAGATCCAAGCGCGAGTCTGAAGAGCAAAGATGGCGAGGAGGGGTTGATAGCAAACAGAAGTGAGACCTGTTGGTGGTCATCGCGTAGCATCACACGAGCGAGGGAGGAGGGGACTCATGGCGAGTTGTACTTTACTGCAGCGGCAAACAAAAAACCTCTACCAAAGATGAGCTGTGAAAGAAGGGAGGAAGAAAGGCCAGGGGTTACTCCATCTCGACATCTTTTGTTTTTTAATTTCTCGTGTACCCCCTTCGAAGCAGACTTACAACACAAAGGGCCCAAGCTTCACCAAGACACACACATATACACAACACGACATTTTTCTCTTGTGACGAGTTTTTATACTGAGATTCATGAGCCTTGGTTAAAACCAGAAGCAAGTCATACGACACACATGACCTCGACGGCTGCCACTTGAATCTGATTCATCACTTTGCCCTCCCTCCTCGCCTCAGACACGGAGAAAACGCAAGACAAGAGCGCGCGCGCCAAGAACTAATCATCATGGCGAGATCCTCCGCGGGACCGGCACAGGGCGCGGCAGACGAGGCCGACACGGACAAGCACTCATGCACCTGGTATGAGCACGAGGACGCCGCCTCGCAGACGTGCGCGTCGTCGTCGGCGGGCGACGACGGCCACCACAAGCCCGAGACGTTGCCGCTGTCTCGCGGCAGGGCCATTGCTCTCGTGGTGACGTTGACGGGAGCGGCTTTTATAAATGTGCGTGAGCGTCCTGATTGCTTTCGTCTCAACCACCTGATCAAATGCGAAACAATCCCCATCTTCCAGTCGCATCCTTTTTGTCTTGTTGGAAAACATGTCTGACGTGATGCATCATCCAGACCCTCTCGGCGCAGAGCGTCGTCATCATCCTCCCCGCCATGGGCAGGACGCTCGACATCCCCGACAGCCGGCTGCAGTGGATCGTGTCGGCCTACTCGCTCACCTTTGGCTGCTTCCTGCTGCTCTGGGGCCGCATCGCCGACATCTTTGGCAAGCGCTTCATCTTCATCGCCGGCTCCATCTGGGTCACCGTCGCGACGGCCGTGAACCCGCTCATGCCCAACGAGATTGCCTTTGACCTTTTCCGCGGGCTGCACGGGCTGGTAATGATCTGATTCTATAGACCCGAGATGCGGTCATTGTGATTGACACGTCTCTAGGGCGCTGCGGCGAATGTGCCCACCGCGATTGGGATCCTCGGTGTTACGTTTCCGCCGGGGAAAGCAAAAAACTATGCCTTTGCCGCCTATGGTACGTCACCCCCCCCCACCCCCTAAACTGTACTTTTTTTTCTTACCTGATTACTGACAAGGTACTGCAGGAGCCGGCGCGCCGCTGGGAAGCATCTTTGGCAGCATCATCTCTGGCATCATTGCCCAGTACACCAGCTGGAAGTGGGTGTTTGGCTTCACGGCCATCATGGCCGGCGCCATCTCCATTGCCGGCTTCTACCTCATCCCCAACACGGCCGAGTCGCCCCGGCTCGCGGCCGCCCTCAACGGCGGCGGCGGCGTCGGCGCCAGGCTCAAGCTCGTCGACTGGACGGGCGGCGCGCTCATCACCGTGGCGCTCATTGCGCTGCTCTTTGCCCTGACCGAGGGCAACGTCGTGGGCTGGGACAAGGCCTGGATCTCGGACCTGCTCCTCGTTTCGCTGCTCCTCATTGTCGCGTTTGTCTTTTGGCAGCGCCATCTCGAGAAGCGGCCCGACGGCCGCCCCCCGCTGATCAAGGTGTCCATGTTTAGGAATCGCCAGTTTTCGGCCGTCATGGCCATCATGGCGCTCTTTTTCGCCTCGTTTAACAACTTTCTCGTCTTTGCGACATACTACTACCAAGACTACCTTGGCTACGACCCGATCCAGACTATGCTGCGCTTCCTGCCGACCGGTGTCGGCGGCATCTTTGTGTGCTTCGCCGTCGCTTTCCTGCTCAGTCGCATCCCGACGGCCTTTATGCTCATCTGCGGCACCCTCTCGGTAACCATTGCCAACTTCCTGTTTGCCGTCCCCATTCCCGTCACCACATCATACTTTGCCTGGGGCATGTGGGCCATGCTGCTGTCTGTGGTCGGCGCAGACATTACCTGGCCGTGCCTCACATTCTTCACCTCGCAGGCGCTGCCGGCCGAAGACCAGGCCATTGGCGGCGCACTCATCAATGCCCTGGGCCAGATGGGCCGCGCCATCGGGCTTGCGCTCGCGACGGCGGTTCAGACGGCCGTCCTGGCGAAGCAGCGCGACGTGTCGGTCGAGGATGTCGGGGCGGTCGAGGTGCTGGACGATGCGTCGCTCGTGAGCATTCGCATCGCGAGCTGGTTTAATTTTGCGCTGGGATTTGCGTCGCTGGTGATTGTCTGCATTGCATTTCGCAAAATGGAAGTCATTGGTAGGATTGAGCCGAAACCGACTTGCTCTGGTGGCGAGGATGGTATCAGGATGAGGAACATGGGTGCGGAGAGGCGTGATCGGATGTCGCAGTAACTTGCAGTCTTTTTTTCATATAATCGTTGTTTTTTGGGTGAGCATCATGCAGGAACGGATAATGGAAGGAAAAGTTGATATTATGATTATGATTTACGAGCTCACAGATCTCAATGTGCCGAGCATGTCCGTGACTGCGGTGTCTCTGGCCTTGGCGGCAAATGGGCGTAGTTCTGACTTGGCTCATGGGTGACTTTTCTTCGCACGGCTGGAAAATGAGAAAAGACCGCCCTTCACTTCAAAATGGGAAAGCTAAGAAGCAGTGTCAAATATGTCTCGATATTCTGAAGGGACCCTTCAGGATGCCACAAACCTAATCACCACGATTCTAAGTTGAGATGGGCGTCTAGGCTTGCATGTCGTACTTAAATTCGCTTTTGCACACTGCCACTCGACGTAGATCTCGCTCGTACCGAAGATACTGCCTGTAGTTTCCATAATGGCAAGAAGCTGACTTACGGGGAAACCTTTTAATGTTGCCGCTCATATCGCGGTGTAGTCACAATACGTTGCAACCCTATCAAACTCCCGTCAATGTCTGCTCTAGCTCGGGGGTTGCAAGATGGCAAGAAATCGACTTGATAAAGAAATCATTTCATCGTGAGTAAGCTATATTCTCTCTGTTACCAAGTTCCCGTCGCACTCAATCCATGAGTTTTAGTTGTCAAATCGTCTCGGCCAATTGACGAGTAGCACCATCAAGCAAAGCAAGCTCACAGCGGCTTGATAACTGTTGCGAAAACGCAATAGCAAAACAAGGAAAAAGAGAATCATCCCCCAAATCGCCAAGGACAAGAGAGAAGCTGAAGACTATTCTGAAAACTGACGCGCTCATAAAACATTTGTGTTCAAGAACCGACCCTCACGCCCAGTTGTCCGTTCCGTCATCTTCTGGTGATGGACTGCGCACGTGGCGGAGCCCGCGACGCTTTCTGCAATAAAAGTTTGAAAAGCTTTTCAACTTCTTCATGATTGCCGTGGCGGCGTGCGGAAACTCGTCAATCACAGTCTGGAATTCCTCGTCAAGCAAAAGCCAGCGGAGCCCCAGGGCAATGTACTCGCAAACCAATTCCCTCAACCCTTCTGCGCCAGGCTCAACCATGCAGAATCGCAACAGACTACAAGCTTCCTCTCTTCTAGGATAGAAAGACATGAGACTATGCAACTTGCCTCGGCAGAAGTCCATGAGATGGCGGACATCGTAGTAATGGGCCAGGATATGGAGTTTCGCAATAGCGATGCACCCATCGCCCACGTGGTTAAAGTTACTGATATTAAGATCAGCTCCATAGGAAGTTGGCAGTTGATGAAGAATACAACGTTTGCGCGAACTGAATCGAGTCCAGGCGCTGATGATTATGGCATCATCGTCGATGTCCCCTTCATTCAATTCCACCTGGTATCGCTTTTCTGGGTCGGTCCTGATAGCTGTAAAGCCCGGAGCGTGAAAATCGCCGGAATATAGAAACTCGGCGAATCTTTGAAAAGTCTCGGGTTCAGTCTCTGGCAAGACTACAATTCCTTCCAGGGACTCCTTCATGCCGTTGGTGATGAGTGCGCGAAGGGGCTCTGATTGCTTGGCAACGAGTTCGGAGTGGACCATGAATTCCCGCCTCTCCGGGCCGACGATGAACTTGAACTCTTTTGAATGAAGCCAGGTTGGCCTGCTGCAGAAGATGTCAGTGACTGGCGCTGAATGGTCTCGTATGTGAATGCAGAGCAACAGGGTGGCTCACTAGGATGTGTCGCCATTCTCCATTCTGGCTTTGGTTCCTCGAGATACTTCGGGGTTGGTATGTGGAAGGAAATCTGGCAAAACAGACGCGGATGTGTAGCGGAGTTTTGATTTGAAGTATTGTCTGGCGCAGATTAGTGAATAGAGGTGTCAGAACACGTCGTTTGCTGCAGTGCCGAGCAGCGTATCTGCGCATGAACAAGCCAACTCCGTTTGCAGAAACCGACAGTCTCGCTTCATTTCTTATATTTAAAAACGCACGCCCAATCTCCGAGGCATCTGCCACTCTGTTCCTTTATCACGCACACGGGACCTCTTTCACAAGGTTTTGAGCACCGACACGCCACACAGCCCTTTAGATGATGACAAGAGACAAGGGCCCTAGGTAAGCCCAACCAAGTAGAGCTGGGGAGTTGATGCTAAACACGTAATTGCAGCAGTTGGGTTGGCTCAGAGGTTTTGCGCTTCCGCTTTGGTGTCCTCCACCCAGCCAAATTTGTCATTCATGAGAGTGTGCTGGCCAACATGTCCCCAGAAATGAGAAGCCAGGTGGAAGACGCCAAGTCGAAAAATTCCGATCTTATTTTCTGGCCAGAGATTGAATCCAACATTGCCGCCTGCGTCATCGAATTCGCGTACACGGGCGACTTTCAATCGCCCAGATTCCAGAGGATGGGCTCGGGGCAAGTGGCTGAGAACTACAGGAAGCTACATGCCAGGCCGCATTTTCACGACTCCAAGGTGCTGCAGCTGGCATGGAATGGATTTGTTTCAGGACCTTGGGACTACGACAAGGGTCAGATGCTCTACGATGTCAGCGAGGATTCAGAGGAGCCATCGGCTCTCTGCACTGTTGCCAAGGTGTACGAGGTCGCATGTGACTACGCGATTGAAGACCTCAAAGCGCTGTCGCTCCACAAGCTCCATCGCCTCTTGGTTTGCTTCCAGGTCAAGGTCGACGTCGTTGATTTCCTTCAGTTTTGCGCAGAGCGCCACCTTTCCGAGCAACTTTCCACAATGGCAGTCCGGTACGCGACGCTAATGGCGGGCAACCTCAAAGGCAACAAGGCGTTTCGGGAGTTGATGTCCAAACATGCCGAGTTTGCTGTTGAGGCTTTCTGGTGTCTGTCGGATATTGTCCGCCAGCATGCCGCGCCTACCATCTTGGCAGAGGCCCATGGTATCGAGAGCGACATGTATGACGTTTGACATGATGATTTCGAATCAAAGAGTACTGGTCCTTTGGCTTTTGGAGACGGATGAAGCCGGTACTACAGGGAGTTTTTTAAACACTGAGGCTACTACTATATCGAGAATCTTGGTTTATTCTACCAGGGATTAGCTTAATGATAACAATACACGCGCAAACAATCCTTACACTTCGCATTTGACCCAAGTCTCGATTATCCCGTTAGTAAAGTGTCTTACTCTTGTAATTCGTTTTGCATGCACAACTTCCAAGCGTGTCTGTCGTCCAGTATGCTGTCCTTGTTCTGTGGCACAGTGCGTGCCTACTTTCACAACTCCCGCGACCAACAGCCAACGAAACTGCAGCTGGAGACGGCAGCTCAGATTGGCCTCACTTATTCGTGACAACGCGCACTGTGTGGTTTGAAAGTGAACCACGAAGCTGATTGAATGATTCTGCGCCGCTTCACCCCTGACACTTTTGCATTTTCTTCCTCGTTCTGGCATCTGCTGTGCATCGTCACATTTTCACAGTGCAACCTATGCTTTCTTCGTCATCAACTTTTCGATATCGTTTCTCTTTGCCTGTTTCCTCCCGTTACTCCAAGTCCACCCACCAAAGACAGGAGCCATGGTCACCATCAAATCTTCGAGGTGAGCCTCAACCCCAATCCCTTACCAAGAACCCCCAATCCTAACATACCAACCCCCCCAGCCCCCGAAGCTCGACCTTCATCTTCATCATCAGCTCCTCGGCCAAGAAATACCCCGTCCCCTGCGCCCTCCTCGCCGCGCACTCGCCCGTCCTCGCCGCCATGGTCAGCTACGACGCCCGCACCGCCTTTGCCACGGCCTGCACCTACCTCCCCGACTGCGACACGCCCACCTTTGACCGCTTCCTCGCCTACCTGCACACTGGCGATTTCCCCTCGCCGCTCTTCCTCCCCGTCCCGCGCACCACCACCACCACCAGTACCACCACCAGCAAGCCGCGCCGGTACCGCACGCGCTTCCTCCCGCCGCCGCCCTTTGACCGCTCGCCCGCCGTGCGCCGCGCCTTTGCCGCCTTTGCCGCCTCGCGACGCTACCACGTGCCCCGGCGGCTGCTCCGCTACGACAATGGCGACGCGCCGTGGGCCGTCAACGACGCCGACACGTTTGCGCTGTGCGCCGTCGCCAGGGTCTACCTGCTCGCCCGGCGCTACGGCGTGACGGCGCTCGCCCGGCTCTGCCTGCACAAGCTGCACCGGCTGGTGGTGTGCGTGCGGGAGATTTGGGACGGCGTCGCGTTTCTGCGCCTGTGCGTGCTGGGCGTCAAGGACTGCCCGCGGCCGCTGTACGGGCTCGCGTTTCTGTACTGCCTCTACCACTATGCTGATTTGGAGCGGCGGCACGAGTTTGCGGCCTTTGTGGCCAAGGCGCCGGATTTTGCGCTGGCCGTCATCGATGAGCTGTCCGAGTACAGGGCTGCGGATGCTGACCTGCTGCACTAGACATTGACGATGAGCGTGTGGTGCTGAAAGATGCCAATGTCTTCTTCAAAATGTTTTGAGAATGGGCCATTCTCAAAAAGTCTAGTATGCTGCAATCTCCTCACTCGATTCTGCCTGTGCATCTCTGCGAGACTTGTCATCTCGTTGTGGACGAAGACAAAGTGCAATTACCGCGCACTTTACATTGGTTGATCAGTTGGAAGCATGTTATTGTTTGATAGTCAGAAACATGGCCCCCAGTTCCCAATGTTTCCTTCTTTCGATACGCCAGTGACCCTTGCCAGTATTATCCGTCGACTTGCATGGTGTCTCCCACGCCCGACAACACCAAGACCGTCCTTGTGTTCACAACATCTCCCAAACTAGGCAATCAGCTCATGCAACCAAACGTAACAAGTGAACGCAAAGAGAAAAGCTCACGCTGGCCAGACCACATGCACAGTCACATGTGCAGTAAATCAGTGGCTCACCCCTGCGAACGCGTTTGCACGGTAACCTAACCAGAGCTGCATATCAGAGCTTCAACACTGCCTGCCACCTCGTCCATCTCATCTTTTCTATTCCGCATAACTTCTCTTCTCAAACCCACCTATTCAGAGTCCGACCATTTCCGCATCTCCAATTCAAAAATCAACCACCACGTCGACAAGATGGACCTCTCAAAGTAGTGTACAAACCTTTCCCTTTACATGTGCCAATTCTTCGCTACTGACTTGCTTTTCTTTTCTTTTTCTCTAGTTGGACCAGTTCAAAGCCCTTTCGCTTTCTCGTCGGCCCCGAGAAGCAAGAATTCCCCATCCACTCGGCCTTGGTAGCTCAACAGTCACCGACTCTGGACGCGTTGGTCAACAATGGCATGAAGGAGAGTCGAAAATGCCTCGTCTGCTTGCCGGATTATGAGGCGGAGACGTTTGCATGCTTGGTCGAGTTTGTCTATCGCGGCGACTTCAGGTCACCGGGGTCGGTTGACTTTGGCGAAGAGTATCGGTCAGAGGACAGAGCAACCTCTGGCTTTCCCGCGCCGCTCCCTTTCGGCCAGTCGACAGTATCGAAAGAGACCTGGGAACGCTTTACAGACTTGCCACGCTACGCATACGCCGGCAAACAGCTGTACGATACGCAGCTGCCCTACCGGGCCGATCTAGGCATGGAAACCTCGTCCCTCCTGTTTCTCGCCAAAGTATACGTGCTAGCAGACTACTACGGCATCGACGCGCTCATGCAGCTCTCTTTACACAAGTTGCACCAGCTGATGATTTCCAGCAACGACACTCTCGACGTCATTGAGCTTGCGAGATTCCGCTGCGATGGGCACTGCCCGACGCGGCTCAGTAGGCTTGTCTTGGAATACTTTGCTTTTCATCTTTACCACACGAGGCACAAGCCAGCATACGAAGAGTTGATTGCGGAAAATCCGGAATTGTTGATGGAAGCTCTGGACTTGTTCATGCTGTTGATGGGTGGAGAGGGACTGGATGGCGAAGACGAGGAGCAGGAACAATTAGATGAGAGTGAGAGCGGTACTGAGAGCGATATCGAGAGCTTGAGCCTGATATTGAGAGCTTGAGCCGTGTTATGATGGTGACGACAAGGCCATGGAACATTTGAACCGGGGGTCATCATAACGCCACAATTCTCATCTCGTTGAAGATTTGCCAAAGGTTGACGATACTGAATGGGCATTGCAGACTGCGAGCTCAAAGGTCTGGCGCTGGGAACTTGCGAGGAGATCATGGTCGGTTAAAAGGCATCATCAGAGAAACGCTAAAAGAGTTGAAATGATGAAATGCGTAGTAATGATATTCAAAGGAAAAAATATGCTAGATTTGCTCCATCATGCCTCTAGTAAAACAAAGGGTATCACTTTCTCAATTTGCGCCATGCCGAAGAGACAAATGCTTTTCTCCCCTTCTTCTCATCACCAGCGCCACCACACTCCCCCCTCTCCTCGTCATGGCTAGGGCACACCTCGACCGTCTCCTCGACCGGACCCCTCTGCACATGCTCATCTTCCTCTTCCTCTCCCAAATTCGCTTCCACATCCTCATCCACGTCCTGCTCATCGTGCTCCCTGGCCATGACTTTCAACTTTGCCTGTACCGCTGGATCCTTCTCCAGCTCCTGCCACAGCTCGAGGTCCCACTCCTCGACATTCTCGCTCAGACCGGGCTTCTTCCACGGCGGCCATTTCCACAGACCAGCCAGGATGAGGTGACGCTTGGCTGCCTTCATCGTGAGCTCCATCAGCCCCAAAGCGCCCAGGACGGCAAACAAGGTTGCCCACCAGACGGCATCGGCGCCCCATTTGTTGCGGAAGCTGTATTTGACGTCGTAGGGTCCCGAGGGCGTGCCGGCAAAGATGAAATCGAGAAAAGACACCCACGCGAACCAGCCAATCGTGGTTACAAAAAACGAACCCATGACAATGGCTGACTTGTAATGTGTCTCAAAAATAAACAGCTTCCAGTTGATCCACAGGACACCTGTAGTGAAGACGAGTGTACCCGTGGCATACAGGCCGTCATCCTTGACACGAGGGGTCATCCAGCCGTAGCCAGCCCACACGCCATACCAAGTCATGACACCTTGAATGGCCGCAAGAAGCATCCAGCGACCAAACTTCCACACATTTAGACCCATATCGCGCTGGCCATACACGTACAGCTCTGGTATTGCCAGCAGCGTTTCTGCACGCAAATCTTGTTCCCAAATACCCATGCAAATCGTACACAGACTAGTAAACAGAGTGTTAAAAACTGTGAGGCTAGTAGCTTCGTAGAGCGATGTTCCAGTGTATCCATTGTAGCGCTGGTAGATGGCTTGCGGGAGATAAAAGAACATTTCCTTCCAGAAGGTGCAAATGATAAACTTGGCGGTACGGACATAGTTCCAACGGCCGTGGACAAGAAGCAGACGTTGCAAGAAGCGAAACTGGGCGATGGAGTAGTCGGCCACACGGGCAGCCTGCAAGCCTTCGCGGCCGGAGATGCCAATGCCAACATGACTGGCCTGAATCATGGCAAGGTCGTTTGCGCCATCACCAATAGCCAGAGTCAGACCATTGCGGCGGGTGAGGCTAAATTTGCTGAGCCGGTTTCTAACTGTGCGTACGAGCAGTGCCTTTTGCGCAGGTGAGGCACGGCAACAGATGACAGTGTCCACCTTGAGCATAATGTCGAAAAACTGCTTCGACAAGGTCGGGGACTGTTCGACGACGCCTAGAGTATGTCCATCGATAACGACTACGTTGTCAAGGGTTCCGCTCTGGATGTCTTCGGTAAGAGCAATGAGCTGGAACTCGAGGGCGCCCTTGGCAACATCCAAAATAGAAATATCCGAACCGGGGCGAACAAGTCGTGCCGAGTGGGCAATGTTGATGGCAGTCTCTCGCTTGTCGCCAGTAAGCATCCAAATCTTGATGTTAGCTCGGCGGAGTTTCTCAATGGTTTCGGGAACACCTTTCTGCAGCTTGTCTTCAATGGCACTAGCTCCGATCAGTGAGAATGCCTGCTCAAGCATGTCGCCGGCTGATTCAATCATTTCCTGTCGATTCAGAAGGCTTGTTGTCGCATCATCGTACACCTTTTTCCATGCGAGGTAGTCTTGCTCCGATATGTCTTTCTGAGCAAAAAGTAGAGTCCGAAGTCCTTCAGACGCAAACTCGTCGAGGTGCTTGAAGCACTTGGAGAATACTTCAGACTCGTCATGGATACTAGGATCGTCGAGAAACTGCAGGTTCTCTGGAAGCGGTGTATAGTGCGTATTGACGCTCGTACGAAGCGGTCCGCGGTTAATATCCATGGACAGGCCTCGAGTAGACGCTCCTGCTCGAGTACCATCTTCAGAGCTTCGCACAAACTTTCTAAGCTCAAAGGACTTGCTGCGATGCATCACTGCGCGCCGCATACTCGTATCCGGTCTCTGAAATGCAGTGTTGTGCCGGATAGTCAAACTAGGCCTACCTCCAAAGCTATTTCTCGGCTGGTGCTGCTCGCTGCGACGCAGCATTTCGTGCTCAAGGTCGGCGCTTGCGCGGACTTCGGTGGCTTTCTGCATGGCGAGAGACGACTGCTTCAGACGGGGAAGGATGACAGAGTCTGCTCCTTTGCAAATGACGGTAACACGGCCGTCGGGGCGGCGAAGAACGATCGACATTCGCTTGCGGTTGCTGCTAAACTCGATGACATCGAGAATTTCATATGACTGTCTCTCGATCTGGCCGTCGGCTTGCGTCATTTCCACAGTGACGTGCTTCGCGGTTCGCTGAGCGACCAGGTAGCCCAGCTCCTGCGCGGCACGGACAAGAGCCAATTCATCAGGGGAAGATGCTTGAAACTCGATCTTGTCATTGGTGCGCTCAGGGAGACATGTATGGCAAAGCGCCATAGCGAGGATGTATTGCTTGACTTTTCTGGCAAAGACAGTGTGGGGTCGGAGCTGAACATAGTGCAGCAAATCACTGGTATCAACTTCTGGCTGAACGTGATCCGGACGTCCAGTAGAGCGCCAATGGGAGGAGGAGCGCCTCCCATTTAAGGAGGGTCGAGCCCCCATGAACATGCGAGGTGACATGGGGCTGTTCATGAAGCCGAGACTCACTGGACTCATGGGCGAGGTGGGAATGCGGTCGGGCTTGTCTAGCGAAGGATCTCGGGATGAGTCTCCCAGGCTAGTGGTAGTGTTTTCGTCGTCGGGCATCAAATCCATCTGATGCAGCCATACAGTTCCCGCCACGCTTATCTTGCGGAATTTCATGATGTTGTCCGTCAGAGTTCCCGTCTTGTCGGAAAAGATGTACCCAACTTGACCGAGATTTTCCAAAATAGTGTTGGTGTTGCATCTGGCAGGCGTGTCGGTTTCTTCATCGTACATGCCGATATCGGAGTTGAGCAGCAGCAACTGTCCGATTTTGACAATTTCCAGTGAGATATATAGAGAAAGTGGGACGACGTTGTTGAACATGATTATGAACGCTATGATGATCTGGTAGAACGGGACGCCGGCTTGATCGAGGTACCAGGCCTTTCTCTCGTAGCTGCGCTGCCATCTGAGGTAGCCCATGGAAACACCAACGGACAAGACGACGACATAGATGGCAAGGGTGACGACGACGCAATTGACAATTTTCTCAAGCGCGGGCTTCTTGGCGGACGGATGCTGATTCGAATTCATGCGAATTTTGCACTCTTCTCCGGTGTTTATGACGAGGCCAACAATTGCCGTGGTATTTCGAACGATGCTGCCTCGGTAAATCACTTCGTTGAGGGTAAGAGGCACAGATTTGCCGTCGACGGAAACGGAACCGTCAAAGTTGAAGAGTTGCGGGTTCGGGTCCTCGACAAAGAAGCTTGCCTTGCAACTGGCAATGCCCTCAATGGTGCCGCAGCCGCCAAGCGCAGACGACAGCTGCTTGTTCTTGAGATTGGTCTCGCCGTCGAGGGCCATGGTGTCAATGTAGGCCAAGTCGTTCTCGTCGCTGGTCCAGAGAAGCGCGACATCGGCAGGAACAGGGTCGTCGCGGCTCAGCCTAACGACATCTCCGACTTTGAGATTGCTCCAGCGGCTGGGGACCCATCTGATTCCCTCATACTCGTCATCTGGGAGGCTCGCGGGTTGCGCGGCGTTTGTGACGTGGAACGGATTCCATCTTTGGATCCATGTCGGGGGCTTGACCTTGCCGGTGTAATGATCCTTGCGCCCCAAGGTCGTGGTGAAGCTGGCGTTTTCAATTTTGTCGAGGCGGCTTCTCCTGTAGTCATCGTAGCCCTCTTTAACAATGGTGAGCAGTACGAAGAAGAGCAGAGGCAGGATGGTGGTAAATGTTCCAGTGGTGGACAGGCCCGGAATCTAGTTTCTGTTTAGCGCCAAACGGTTTCTTGGCCGTGGACTGACCTGGGGAACAGCTTACCATCTGAGGAATACCAACGCAGAGGAAATAAAAGTTTCCGACGCGGGAGAATTGAAAAAACAGCTGTTTGGGGATAAAATCCCAGACAGTGTAGCGCGAGGTGCGAATATCGTTGGAAATGTACGACTGGCCCCGACGAGTGTCAACGAGCGGCTGGGCATGCTCGATGCTCAGCGGGACACGTCGACCGCCGTCGGTTGCGGCAAGGCTCTTACGCCGCAGCAGCGGCTCGACGACCGTCTTTCTATAGGCAGTCGAAGCAGCATTCTGTATTTTGGACACGTAGGACGAGATGGGCGAACTCGCACGCGGTGATGCAGCAGCAGCGTCGTTGTCTGGCAGGGGACCTTTTTCGACGGCAGAGGCTCCGACGGCAGAGGCTCCGACGGCCATTGCGATGGAGGGGTTTTGCGCCGTGGGCTCGAAGGACCGGTTGCAGAATAGTACCACGCCGCAGAGGTGAGAGATGGGCTAAAAATACGTGGAAAGCATGCCAATCATGTGTAGGGCGTATGTCGGTTTGAATCGATGTTGGGTGAGGTTGCGGCTGACAGCTTGTTGGTAGTGGTCGATAGCGTGAGGCTCAACGCAGTGGACAAGAAATCGAGGGTGGGCAGGCGCGTCAGCCAGCGACAGTGCAAATCACAGCGAATGTAAATTGGATAAAACCAAGAAGAAAGCAGAAGAGGCAGAAGAATACGCAAATGCACAATCTGACAGAATAGATGCTGAGAAAAGGAAGAAAAGTTAGAGCCCTTGCCTGAGGGAAACTAGGTACTCGTACGTGGCCTGGCACTAAGGGTACGCTGGGGCTATATTTATTAGTGGTAACAAGTGGTAGTTTGAGCCCCATTTGTTCCAAGGATCTCGGTGATCGGTGGCTGAGCACAACCACCAGGGCCTAGACACCAGACAGGGAGAGACGACGCGTGGAGGGCGTGGAGGGACGACTCGCGGGAGAAGAAGGCTTTCGGGGACCATTACAAGGGCTAGATTTACAGTCTGCAGAGACCGTGGGCAAAAGGGTGAATTGTCAATGGCCAGAAGCAAGTAGGCGGCGACCCGTGTTTGCAACGGTCCGCAGAGTTGCAGCGGACGGTACGCTGTAAGTACCAGATGACTACTAGGGAGAAGAAGTGGCACAGAATTGGACAACAATAGAGAGGCGTCCTCATCAATAGCAAAGTGGATTGTCCAAGAAGGCGTCTTCTGAGCTAAGCTACTCGACCAACCTTGGCTCGCCCGCACCGCGTACAATTACCCAGCTAGGTATTTCTGCCGAACAACGGCGGGTGACTGGCGGTCTTGCAGTGCACAAGCGCTCGAGGCTGTGTGTGTCTGTTGCTCTGTTTACGCAACCTACCACTGCACGCAGTGCTACCAGTATGTAGGCACCTGTCTGTGCCTGGGTGTCTAACTACTAAAGGTAGGTAGCATGTGGGAAAAAAAAAACATCGCCGGTCTACCTACCTACATACTTTGGCATCACCAGCGTCTACAGTAGCACCACGAGCTATAGATATTAAAATTGTTAGAAAGTAGATAGCCTAGTAATTCTAGTATTTACTGTAGTTTTCCAAACATTATTCACTATCAATTTGAAGCTGTTGTTAGCGATTCTTCAGAGGCTGTCGATGGGGTGGACCGGCGATGCTTTTTTTCCCCCTTATGGCTAGGTACCCATCCACCCATCTAATGTCCAAGTAGCGACGGCCCCCTCGCCCCAGATACCAGTACTTTTGAACAAAGATTCCCCCAGAATGACGCTAGAAGACCACACTTTATCCGCACTCTTCCCTGCAAAAGGCTCTTACACGTGGGGCCGCTGCAAGCCTCTCTGCGGCAGCGGGCACCTTGCAAGTTGCAGCGCATGACAACCCCCCCTCCCGGTGGTTTGCAGGGGGCGGACCGCCCGTCAACGTAAAACGAGGCTGCGCCAGCGCTTCCCAGTGGATGACTGTCGCTGTCCCCGAACTCTCATCCAGCAAATACGAGCCTTGCTCACCCAGCACAATGTCGAAAAATTCCACGACAACTGTCACTCAACACGCTGAAATGTAGGAATCTGTCTCTGCTTCTTTGCGCGCTGGCATTCTCAAATGGTAGAACTCGTCATCTAGGTCGTCGCTGGAACCATCGACTGCAAAAAGCACCAGGCGGAGCAAATGCCCGCACACACGCGACTCGAGGATCTGCGCTCTAATCCACCCTTTTTTTTCGCCACCACCATAATAATCCCGCGCTGAGCATACTCCGGTGAGCCTGATTGCCTGGGATTCTGCCCTTTTGACTTTTTGACTCGCAACTCGCTGCAGGGGCCGCTAGCTTGTCAGGTACGAGGTGGGCTCGCACAATACTGGTAAGTTGGTAACTAAATACTGGCAAAGAAAGACACACAACCTTCTGCTTGTTGTCGAAGCCGCATTTGCCTCCGCGCTCCCTCAAGCCACGTCCCCAGTAAGTATGGTATTATCTCCAGCTGAAGGATGCGGCTGGCAGACACCCAAGCCACGGTGGAAATAATCCTCATCTGCATTGCGCCACTGTATTTCCTTTGCCCACTGGGACCAGCTCTACGTTTACCCTTTCCCTGCCTTCTTTAGCGGTTTCCTCTTCCTCAACTTTGGCCAGCCCCTTCCCACACCCGCTGAGTTTCCCTCACTTTACGTGCATGCTGAAGCCGTTGACGTGCCTTGCAGCACACTCTACCCAACTTCACTCCACGCCATCAACAAGGAAATTTAGATTGAGCACCTGGTCAACTTAGTTTCTCAATCTAGGACTAGGCCATAAAAGTAGCCATCGCATATCCCATGTGAGCGACGGAAAATAAAAGCCCCCCAAAAAAACGCAAGTGATGATATCAATAATAATAATACTACTCCCACCCTTTTTAGGCAGTGGATAAAAGACGAATGACAATGCAAAGCCGAAGTGAAAAAGCCAGACCAACAGAACAAAACACTTTTTTTTGTGTCTTTTCTTTTTATTCCTCTTCAGGAACAAAATCGGTAAAGAATCAATCCACCAAACAATTGCCTGTCATCGACAGCGCTCTTGACCAGAGATCTTGGACCCGCCGACTTGTCAGTCAACTAGATCTGCACCTGCGGGATGTTGTCCATGTTACCGCCGTCATCAAGCCATTCCTTCTTGATAAGACGTTCGCGCGCCGCAAACAGATGCTTGTAGGCCGTCTTGACAGTGCCATCGCTGACACCGGCCTGTTTGGCAATCGGCAGTGACGCGCGGGGCTCGCCGATTAGGTGGCATGCCATATAAATGCATGCCGCGGCTACCGACAACGGCGAACGGCCTGCGAGCGCCGAAATGTCGTTGGCCTGCTCTGCAAGATCGCGAGAAATTTTGGAAATCTTCTGCTGGTTCTTGAAGCCAAGTTGTGAAACATAACGGCCGCAGAGGTCCTCTGCACCAACCGAAGTGTTCTCGTAGTTGGTGACAGTATTCAAACCCGTTGCCTCGCCCTCTGTGTCCTGCAGCTTTTGCAAAAAGTTTTGCAGCTGCTTGAAGACTCTGCCAACTTCCTTCTTGCTCACGCTCGTGAGGTTGAAAATCTCTCGAAAGGTTCGCGGAACGTTGTTCTGACGGCATGCGATAAAGATGCAGCCTGCAATCACGGCCTCTTGGGGCTTGCCCTTCATGAATTTGTACTTGTCCACGAGCTTGAAAATGTGCTTGGCTGCGTTGGAGACGTTCTGTCCCATATTGATAGCCTCACACAGCGACACAATCTCTTTGTATGCTTGCATGAGGCCCCTCTGCTGCTTGTCTTGATTCGCGTTGTTCTGCACACGTAGGAGATTCTTGTGCTGTCGAGACTCAGAAAACGCAACTGACGTGGCGAGCTGCTGTCCCTCGACAAACTCGTCCTGAGGACCACCGACACGGCTGGGATCGTCTCCGTTCTGGTCGTCATTGGCAAACGTACGCCATTCGGAGCGGGTGTCAATGATGCGCGTGCCCACCACGACACCGCAGCTCTGGCATACCATGTCGCCGCTAGAGAATTCCTCAATCAGGTTGGGGGGAACTTCTCGACAATCGGGGCAAGTCAGCGTATTGTTGAGATCTTCCTGGAACGCGGCGCCTGAGCCGTCAGCAACGGCAGAGGGAAGCATCTTGGGCTTGTACGCGTGAGGCGTGTACAAATTTGTGATTTCGTTGAAGACTTTGCGGGATCGCTTCGTCTCCCTTCGGCGCCGTCCAACTTGCTCTTGCTTTCGCTGAACCCTTTTCTTCGCAATCGTTATCTGCTGTTTGCCAAGTAATGTGCCAAACTCGAGTCGATCGTGCAAAAGTTTGACGAAGAGCGGTGAATGCAGCTTGACGGCTGAAAGATGTATATGGCGAAAGCCAACTGACGAGTCGAGGATGAAGGTAGGAAGAAAATATTCGATGTTGGGAGGGACAGGAAGTGGCTTTTTCACACTAATAAAACAGAGTTCGGTGGCTGCGATTGATCACAGTGCTTGCAGCGATTTAATTTTTTTCTCTTTGTTTCTGGTCGACAAAGAGTCGAAACTACGTGGGACCAAGTTTTGCGATCGATCTGAAAAGGCCTCGATGAGCAATGTTCTTATTCCTTTGTTTTTTGCTAAAGAGGGTGGTTCGCACCCCAAAAAAATTTGAAGCGAGTGAATGGCGTCGCACTCTGCCAAACCGACCGTTCTGACCAATGAAGGCGTCTGAGGGGCTCAGATCAACGAAAAGTCGGCTCGAAGTGGTCGTCGCGCGGGCGCTCGATGCTGAAAACGTATTCGAAGCGCACGGAGATGGCTGTTGCGATGGTTGACCGACTTCTGATGGCGAGAGGACTGTCTATGGAGTGATGTTCGGGAGAGGTGTGAATCCCTAGCCAGGCGGACGTGAGGGGGGAAAAATATGCACCGTATGTGCGACAGAGTGTACACTAGAAAGACCCAGCAGATGATGAATAAGCAGACTGCGGCGTCGGCGACCAAGATTTGAGTCTGTGGAGCAAGGCCACTGCGCATGCTAGCAGGTACCTCGGAGGTGGAGTGATTCAGCATGTAGAGTGATGTCACTTCCAACAAGCCCAGACTCAATACTCCTCCTCCACATCATGTTTGACAGTAGCCAATAGTGTGCACAAGGCTGCCCAACTGGGCCTAATCAGTGCGGCTTTGTGTTAACAAATCGCAGTCAATCGCAACCACACCGGATGACTGGTTGACTCATTGAGGACTTGATCAGAACGAGAGCCAAATTCTTGACAGCAGATTACCGTTCGCTGCTCGACGCAGACTTTCTTGGGAAACCGGCCCCCTCACATCCTCATCTCGGGGACTCGACGAAAATGGCCTCACAAACAGCTGCGGGTTCGGAGGACCTGCCTCCCGTCGATATCAAGCCGCTTCTGGCCAAGATGTGGCCCAACGACAGCCGTGTGACGGCGGATGAGATTGCGGAAGCCATCTCGCACTTTTTCACAAACCAAGTTACCCCTGCCCAGACGGCTTCGCTTCTCATGGCGCTGCACTTTACGCATATGGACTTTCAGCCCGAGGTCCTCGCCAAGTGCGCCGCCGCCATGCTCAAAGCCGCCGCGCCCATCCCTGTGGATGAGCTCAATACAATCATTTCGAAGCGCGGACACAAGGAGGGCAACTACAACGGTGGCCTTGTAAGTAGCTACAAGAGGCTCATACTTGCAACAGTCCGCTAACCATGTCGCTGTAGTGTGACATTGTTGGAACTGGAGGTGATTCACACAACACATTCAACATCAGCACCACTGCCTCCATAATAGGCTCGGCGTTGATTCTCGTCTCAAAGCACGGCAACAAGGCCAGCACGTCCAAGTCTGGCAGCGCCGACCTGATCGCCATGATGCAACCCCGCGCTCCTGTTGTCGCTGCCGTCACGCCAGAGAACCTGGCCAAGGTCTACGCCGCCACAAACTACAGTTTTCTCTTTGCGCCCCTCTTCCACACAGGCATGCGCTACGTGGCACCTATCCGCAAACAGCTCCCCTGGAGAACAATCTTCAACAATGTCGGTCCGCTCGCCAACCCCGTCGAGGCTGTCCTCGAATGCCGCGTCATTGGCGTTGGCCGCAAGGATCTCGGTCCTGCCTTTGCCGAGGCCCTGCGCTCCGTCGGCTGCCGCAAGGCCATGATTGTCTGCGGCGACGAGGACCTTGACGAGCTGAGCTGCGCCGGCAAGTCGCACTGCTGGATGCTCAAGGAAAAGACCCCTGGCGGCGAAGTCTACGTCGACTACTTTACCGTCGAGCCCAGCGATTTCGGTGTCTCGACGCACGCCCTCACCGAGGTCTCTTCTGGCAAGGAGCCAGAGGAGAATGCGGCGATTCTGCAGCGCATCCTACACGGGGAGTTTCCCGACAATGACCCGCTTGTCGAGTTTGTCCTCATCAACGCCGCGGCCCTCTTTGTCGTCTCGGGTATTTGCGAGGCTGACTCTAGCAGCATGGGCGCAGGCGATGACGGAAAGGTGATTACTGAACGCGGCCCTGGCGGTCAGCGCTGGAAAGAGGGTGTGCGCCGCGCCAAGTGGGCAATTCGCAGCGGCGAGGCCTGGAAGCAGTGGTCGGCCTTTGTCGACATTACGAATGAGTTAGGCGCATAGGTGCAACGAGACATGGCATGCATGAAACACTGTTTATCAAAAGTTTAATTTGTCGATCTTGTAAATAAAGAAGCAAAGCAAGTACGATTCCCACCAGTCTATATTCATGATTCGTTGCACAACTCTCAACTGGTTCCACGTTTCCACCTAGGATGACTCTCTCCTGACCGCAGGGTGTAGTCCTTGCGGGGGTAGAAACTCGAAGACTTCTTTGTCACATATTCCCTCTGGCTGATGCCATTCTCTGCGCAGTGGCGAGTCGCAGTGTTGCGACTTGCAGCTGGTTTCGAGCATTGGTGGTGTGCTTTGGCTCCGAATGTGTCGAGCAGTGTCGTGCAAGTGAGGATTCGCCACTGCTTGGCGAATGTCTTCTGCTGTAAACGCAGCTGCTTGGTTTTGCTCGGTCATGTTGCGCATATGCTCGAGCCACGCTTGTTGGTGTACCTCAATGGGAACGTCGCCGTCAGATGTTGGTTGCCGTTGCTCGGCCAGTCTCTGTCGACGGCGGCGTACAAGGTAGAGGATTAAAGCGATCAAGCACGGGATGCATATCGTTGTGGGAATAACAATTGCCCAGATCTTTTTTTCGCCGTCGAGATATGTTTCAGTCTGCCTGGGAGGGGATAGAGCAGTGATTGTGGGTGACATGTTTTCGAGGTGAAGAGGATATATAAAGTAACGGAGATGTAATACGAGCACAATGACGGGTGGTTATCAAAGCAATATTTCGAATCCTGAGACGTGAGCTTCTATTTAAAATGAGCGAGTGTCAACGTCTTTCTTTCCTGTCCCGAGCTTTTTCGCTTGGAGGACGAACCCCCATGTTCAGTGGCTGAATTACAAATTTGTGCTTTCTTTCAGATATTACCATAGCGTCTCTCACGTTCAGCCAGCGCCAGCTTTCTTTCCTTCTATGTGTGTTCTGTCGACCGCTGATTGGGTAGCTGCAGATTGGCCTTGCGACAGTTGGTGCCAACCGGGCGGGCCAAGAACGTCTGGCGTGCGATGGCTTGCGATGGCGCCCACAAAAAGTAGCAAACAAACCAGGATCAGCTGCCTTCCACAGGCCTTCTAGAAGGGCGAATAACCTTCTGGCGTCTCCGGTGGCTGACCTGCACAGGCCTCCCCGCGCAAAGACAGGTATTGGTTGCCTCATGCAAGTCATGGCTGTCGCCCCGTGAGGCTGTTGGGCTGGGTCTTGGTCGTGGGCCAGCGCATATACGTTCGGTCAGGGACCGCGCAGAGACCATGGCCATATGCATGTCTTCGCGCCCGCTGGTGGTATTCAAATTGCTCTTTCGTCTATTCGATGACTTGCTAGATGGCTGAATATTGGCTGACCACTGTCACCAAGAAAATAATACCAGCAAGACCGGGCACGGCTCCCATGTCGGTCACTACGCCGCGCTCCGACACTCCGAGGGTACTGCGAATGGCTCGGGTGTTGAGACAGGCCTGCCTTCAGCGGGTAGTGGCAGCTCGGGGGGAACGCCGGTGGCCGGTCACCGCCGAAAGAGTACCTGAAGCGCCTCCAAGCCCAAGCACATTACAGAGCTCCGGTCACTGTAGTTTACTGCAAATGCACTGCAAGCCTGCTTACACCCCGCCAATCCAACCGCCTTTTCAGCGCCTTTGCTGCCCTGACGGCCACCGACTTGCCCGCCGCAACGACCCGCTACTTGAAGCTGTTCGATGCCGCGGCTGGCCAAAGTAGCCTCTCTTCTTCTACACGACGCTACTTTACCGGCCTTTTGATCGTGAATTGTTGCAGTGGACCAAGCGTGCAGCGTTCTTTGAGGTCCCAGTTGTCTCTGCCTTTTTGAGACGGTCAAGGAGCCATAAGAAAGCATGGCCAGTGCTCGCAGAATGGCCTCGGCGGCCTTCAATGGCTGCCAGCGGTCTGGGAACCAGCCATTCACACTGGGCACGCGACGCTGGTACTCGGCGTCTGCCACCACCACGCCACTGCCTCTGGAGGGCTACCGCGTGCTGGACATGACACGAGTCCTGGCCGGTGTAAGCCAAGATTGCTCTCGTTTGTTTGTTCTCGGCGAGAACTGACCATTGGCAGCCTTATTGCACACAGATACTGGGCGATCTTGGGTACGTTTCGCATCCACACGCCGTGGCATCATCTTGTTAATTTGACAGCCAGTGCCGAAATCATCAAAATTGAGCACCCTGTGCGTGGTGACGACACAAGAGCTTGGGGTCCTCCATACGCCAAGTACACAGAGGAATCCGGAAGATCGGGTCCTGGCGAGGCAGCATATTTCCTTGGTGTATGTTCAGCGCCGACTTCTCACCCTACATCACAGGAGCCGCTTACACTCAATAGGTAAACCGCAACAAAAAGTCCATTGGACTCTCATTCCAGCACAAGGATGGCGTCGACATTCTGCACAAGCTTGTTGCAAAGTGCGATATTCTGGTAGAAAACTACTTACCCGGCACCTTGAAGAAGTACGGCATGGACTATGAGACTCTTCGCAAGATCAACCCCGGCCTCATCTATACCTCGATTACTGGCTATGGCCAAACTGGCCCATATTCCAGCCGCGCCGGATACGATGTCATGGTTGAGGCCGAGTTTGGCCTCATGCACATTACTGGAGCTCGCGATGGTCCTCCCGTCAAGGTCGGCGTCGCCGTCACGGACTTGACCACTGGTCTGTACGCCAGCAACAGCATCATGGCAGCTTTACTGGGACGAGGCAAGAATGGCAAGGGCCAGCACATTGATGTCGCTCTGAGCGATTGCCAGACTGCAACTCTCGCAAACATTGCCAGCAGTTGTCTCATCAGCGGCAAGCGAGACACTGGCCGATGGGGAACCGCACACCGTACGTCCAACAGCTATTTAGATGCGGACCCGATTTGTTGACGTTTCACAGCTTCCATTGTTCCTTACAAGTCATTCAAGACACAGGATGGCGATATTCTCTTTGGCGGCGGCAATGACCGCCTCTTCGGCATCCTCGCCGACGGTCTCGGCATGCCCGAGTGGAAGGATGATGCAAAGTACAAGACCAACGCCGACCGAGTCGCCAACCGTGTCGAGCTCGAGGACAAGATAGAGACCCTCTCGCAACAAAAGACGACCAAGGAGTGGCTCACCGTCTTTGAAGGCACGGGTATGCCCTACGCCGCCGTCAACGACGTCCAGGACACGCTCAACCTCGAGCACACCAAGGCCCGCAACATGGTCGTCGAGGTCGAACACGGCGGCTGCGGCCCGATAAAGCTGGTCAACTCGCCGGTCAAATTTTCTGAGACGCAACCGGGTGTGCGCACGCCGCCGCCCACGCTGGGCCAGCACACCAACGAGCTGCTGATGGAGCACATCGGCATGAGCGAGGCCGACCTTGCGGCGCTGAAAGAGCAAGGCGTTATCAGATAATTGTAGAGATGCCAAACTACTGTCAGAACATGAAAACAATATACATTTAGCCAATGCGAACATAAACGCGCCAGCAAGTAGAAATTGTTTGAATAGGATCACGTGATCCACACGCCATCTCGGAGCTCTGCGGAGGTTCCCAGTACTTGGCCAGCAAGTCTTTGCCTCAACCGCCCGTCGGATGAAAAGCTGTGGTGTACGGATGAGCATCTTGCGCCAATTTCGTTCGTAACTTGAGATGATTCGCCGAACATGCGATGCGCCTCCTCAGCTGAACTAGTGTACGGCAGTGTATTCTTGCTTCAGTTCAACGTGACACCCGCCTCACAAATCATTATTGCACAAGAGACAGCTCAGCTTCTCCGGCGCGATGGAATCTGAAGGCGCGAATACGGCACCAGCGAGCAATGTGTTTCTGGTCCGACCCTTTGTTTCCGAGCCTGGTGTACAGAACCAGTGCACGTTGCCGCCGCAATCTCGCCTACCACAATTCAGCGAAACATCAGCCCACATACTGAATCGCATCAAAGGCAATGGCGCCATACAACAAAAGACCGTTGCGGATAGTCAACTAGACACGAACAAAACAAGCGACGCATTCGACAATGAGCTCACGCTGCTACTGCCTGAGGACATCGCGCAATCTCTTTCGGTGGCAGAATTGGAACACGTGTACAGAAATGACGACAGCTTCGAGACGGCGGGCGTTGACTTTGCGCAAGAGTCCATACCGTTTCGGCCACCGCCTGTACCAACCAAAGAAGACGACGCTGTCACGCTTGCGCCAGAAGAGCCTACCAGAGAACAAGCCGTCGACGCACAACGACAAGCATGGCTAGGCACGTTGCCCGATGGTGTACTACCAGCCAAGCCAGAGCTGGTCGGGTTTCCTGCAGGGCCAGAAGCGTCTGCGTCCACGTTGACGAGCTATTTTTTCGGCAAATCCAAGACTGATCTCCTCAACATCCTCTCCTTTGGCGATCAGCTTGAGCCGCAGCTGCTCGTCGATATATTCGTGTCCATTTCTAAGCGGCACCCAGAGCTACCGCTTTTTGACGCGCCGGATTGGGAAGCAAAGGTTCGCGAGAAGGAGGCTGCCAGGGCGGTGGCACTCGCGGCAGTACAGGCCCGGGCTCGGGCACATCAGCGGCCGCGACATGGACACACGCTGCTGAATCCTCGAATGAGACAGAAGCGCAATGGCGTGAGAAAGGTGGTTAAGATCACCACCACCACGACAGAAGCGGCAGGGAAAACGGTGGTGGTACAGGAAGAAGAGAGTGAGGAGGAGGAGCTGCTGCCTCCGACGTGGCGCAAGGCAGGAGAGGGGCTGTACGCCATGTTACCGCCCGAAGATGAAGATACGCTCTACCTGGCGGATGACGGTGACGATGAGGCATTTAACCATTTCCTAGTGGATGGGCTAGGCAACTTGACGGCGCTGACCGCTTGTGGGTGATGAAGGCAGAGTGCACTGTATTACTATTGATACCCATTTAGATTATATCAACACGTTTATTTATATCACTACGAGATCGGTGATCATTTTCACAGGCTCGAGTTTTACAGCAAAACGCAGGTATTTGGCATCTAAACCTCGGTGGCATTATGAGCAACTAAAACTAAGCCTATGTATATAGAAAAGAAACAAAGCGACGCTGTAATTACATGAACAAAGTCCCGCCGATTTTGAGAAGATATAAATAAAAAACGAATCCTCATCGCCAATGCATGAATAGTAAGCATGAAAAAGAGCACTTTCTAATACCCGTGAAATTATTTGCAGTGGCAGTCAAACGTGGCCATGACCGTCTTGATGACGTTGCCGACGATGCAGAGCAGGTGCTCAACAGCGACCGACACTAGGACCTTGGCCTTGGTGGCGCAGAGGATGACCGAAGGCAAGATGCAGAGGCCGTCCACCATGGTGGTGATCTGGGCACCGACCTGGGCGCCAATGTCAATGTGGTTGGCGCAGCCCTTTTGGCTAAAGGAGACGCAGTCGCGCTGGCACGAGCCGAGGCCGAGCTTGCAGAGGTCAGACTGGATCTTGGTCACGCCGCCAATCTGAACATCCGCAGAGACGTCGACGTCGAGCAGGTGCAGGCCGTAGACCTTTGTGTTGAACATGGCGACGGCATCCTCGGCCGTTTCCAGGTAGAGGCCGTGCAGGCCGGCCGAGACGGCCTTGAGCTCGGCGGAGATGTCAGCGTGGACGTCAATGTCGGCGCCGCCGAGGGCCTTGACCTCGGCGGTTATCTTGGCGTCGGCGACAAAGGTGACGGTGTCGAGGCCGGCCTGGCAGTACGCGTGGACGGCGTCGTAGACGCAGATCTGGGTGGGACTGGCGGCGCAAAAGGCGGCGAGCTCGACGTGGACGCTGGCAAAGACGTCGAGCGAGGGCGCGGCCCAGGCGCCGGTGACGGGCGTGCCGGTGCAGGTCTGCGCGGCCAGGTCCCAGCTGAGGCCGGGGAGGCAGCCGCAGGACTTGGTCCAGGGGCAGTAGCTCATGGTCGGGGGGCAGGTGAAGCCGTGAACGGCGGCGTCGACGGCGGCCTTGACGTGGGCGTCGACCTGGAGACCGGCACCGGCGGTGAGGCCAGCAGCGACACCAGCACCGACGCCGGCACCAACGCCGGCACCGACACCAGCGGCGACACCAGCAGTGCCGTTGACGCCGGCACCAGCCTTGAGAGCAGCACCAACACCGGCAGCAGCGCCAACACCGGCACCAACCTTGGCGCCAGCAGCGATCTGGGCGTCAACGTCGGCACCGACCTTGGCATCAACACCAGCGCCGACCTTGGCGTCGACACCGGCACCGACCTTGGCGCCGGCAGCAGCGCCAGCGGCCGCGCCGGCAGCAACTTGAGCATCAACATCGACATCGACACCAACACCGGCACCGACACCGATAGCGTCAGTGCAGTTGCTGCCAGCACCAGACCTGATACCGGCACCAACACCGGCACCAACAGCAGCGCCAACAGCAGCACCAGTGCCGACCTCGGCATCGACACCGGCACCGACCTTGGCGCCAGCAGCGGCACCAGCAGCAGCACCAGCGGCGACCTTGGCTCCGACCTTGGCGTCAACACCGGCACCGACCTTGGCGTCAGCACCGGCACCGGCACCAACCTTGGTGTTGGCATCAGCACCGACTGTAGCATTCACATCAGCGCCGACCTTGGCTCCGGCAGCAGCGCCAGCAGCAACCTGGGCATCGATGTCGGCGGCGACCTTGGCGTCGGCGGCGGTGGCCGAGACGGCGGCCGCGAGGCCGAGGACAGCGAGAGTGAAACGCATCGTGAGCTGTGCGGGGGGGTGGGTGTGGTTGTCTGAAATGAGTGTAGAGTCTTTTGGTAGAACCAAGAGTTTCAAAAACGAAGGGACTGATCGACACGAAGGGGGGGAGAAAATGTGTGATCTGGCACAAAAGACAAGGCTAGTTGCGAGGGAATGGAGCGGACTGGAGCGTAGAGAACTTCTTTTTCTGTCTCATGCGAAGGGTCGTCGGGGTCTTATATATCCTCGCTCCGACACATTGCTTGCAGAATCCTGCTTTATTCCCCTTGCCCCTTGTCTTGGATGGCTTTTTCCTGTTTTCCGGGACCTCTGCTGTCCGTCGACGTGGGTTGCGTGTTGAAATTGCGCTGCCCGGCATCGTGGCCCGGCTTTTGACAGGCGCCTACTGCCTGACCCCGGTTGCTCTGGGAAATTTCCTACAAGCTACCTGTAGTTAGCACTGCCACCTGTCACTTTGCGTCTGTGTGTTCCCGAGAGAGAGCTATTGCGGGTTGTCCCGTTGGACTGGTGGCGAATGGGGAGGCAGATTGAGGAGACGACAGGGTTGATGGGAGGCCAGATGCCCAATGCCATGAATTGAGTAGTTCTTGGGCGCATTATGGACCACATATATCAACGGGGGCTAAAAAGTTGGAGGCGTCAATGCTACCGTGGGATTGTCTGGTGCTTTCAGGTGAACCAGGTCGTGCTTTGAGCAACACTGGACGGTAACTCCACGAGAGTACAGAAAACTTCATGAAGCCATTCCGAAGTGAATTGTGCTAGAATGGGACTTATTCATGCAGACTGATTTACTGTCTGCATGCTCTCATGCACAATGTAGGGTGGCTTTCTTCAGGGAGCTGGCTTACATGGGCAACATGAACAACAGGGGCAAGCCTACGTCCATACCAGCGAGCCGGTTCGACGAGTCTAGATCACCACTCGATCCCTCTGACCAGCAAATTACCGGGCCACTATTGATTTGAATCAGTGCGGGGATAATAGGTGCCCGAGGAGACATGTGGCGTCCGTCAGCCTTGCCATTGCTCACCGTTGCGGTCGGGTCGCTGGCATGCCGGTGACTCGCAAAAAGGAAGAGCAGGGCGGCAGGGGAACAGAGTCCACTGACACCCAGTTATTACCGGAAACCTTTGATGAGGTCCATTCCCCTTTGCTATCAATTGATTCCATGATGTGCCAAGGCCGATCATTGCTTTTTGTGCCCCTTCTTCGTGGGTACCCTTGTCGCGCGCGGGCTTGCATTTTTATGCAAGGTACCGACCGAATCTTGTCAAGAAAGACTCAAGAGTGCGGCGCCAAGATGCTGAACAACATTCGACAAGGGGGTTGAGCAGCGTCCTACGTAGTACGGAAACAGTTAGGATGCTGGCCAACTAGCAACCCTGCTAGACGTTATCATCGGAACCTTGTTGCTTGCCCGGAAAGCTTGGGCCAGGTGACAGCCAATGCCAGATCCGCCAGACAGTGCTTATTACTGAAGCTTTGCTGTATTTACCAGTAAAGACTTGGGACATGAAACCGAAATTGTAGCCGGTCATTTCTTTTCGGCCTATGCGGCACTTTGTTAGGGGGGGGGGGGGGGGGG
>JARJRE010000464.1:0-22069 GCA_030783385.1 Akanthomyces dipterigenus | reverse complement strand
CCCCCCCCCCCCCCCCCCCCCCCCCCCCCCCCCCCCCCCCGACCCCGCCAAATCGAGCGGGTGCAGATGACAGATAGAAAGCCCATCATAATTTAAACATATTAGGAAGATCGCAACTTTGTGCGGACCCCGTGCTTGTCGTCGCGATGCTCAGCACAGAGCCCGTCCCACGTCAGTTCTTTTTGCATCTCAAGTTTCGGAAAGCTCGGCGCTCCCTATCCAAACGCGGCGAACTATTCATGCGCAACTCGTTCTTGTTGCCCGTATCCGTAGAGTCAATGACTTCCCCCTGTCAGCCATGTCCGTGTGCCGAGCGGCCAGCAGGGCATGGGTGCATGCACGCTCGGTCCCTCGCTGCGGCTTGACAGGCCGCTAGGAAAAATACCTTGCTGGTAAGTTCCGAAATTGCGATTTCTCAAATCAGAGCTAGAATCACTGGCCAAGGCACCAGACCCCCGCAAGAGATCCCCGGTCGTTAATGATTGTCCATCGCAACTTTGGCTGCCATCTCGACTCGCGTGCACCCACTGCGGTTGGAGCATCGTCGGATTGCGCGGCGATGGTCTCCATTTATTGCCATCAAGTAATACACTGAGATGTCGGTGCCGGGCGTCGGGCAAACCAGCTCATTGAAGCCGGCTCGAAATCTTGCTACATATTCGCGGAGCCATTTTCTCGCCGGTGCGTTGACAACGATGTCCGTCTATGAGCTCAGAACTCAACACCTTCTTTGGACTTCAACATTCTGCAGTAGTGGAATCAGCTCAATAGCAGTGAGCAAAGGAAACAGGAGATATCTTCCAGTTAGCACTCCAGTACTCGGCAAATACACCGACATCAGAGGTGACGGTGCGGCGGCCAAGGCAAAATTAATGATCACTGACTCGCTCGGGAAATTCAAGAACCAAGACAGGTCCACGTGGAGCATATCCAATGCGCAGTTTTCCTCTTCTCCTGGCGCCGAAGCGAAGATTTAGTTGAATGTCTTGGAGTGCTGCTGCATGTCTCATCACACAGACGGTGGCGGCGGGTCGTCCTGACGCAGGAACAGACCCGGCTCGGGGGGTCGGCCAGCTCCGTGACGAACACAGACAGGTAAAAAGCACTCGGCGGGCAGAGGAAATCAAAGGCCGACGGTAACTGTTCATGCCATTTGAGGAGCTGCTGCCCTTGCCTACCCGTCACGCCCGGTAAACTTGGTTCACAGAATTTAGTGTCATCATTCAACTAACTGCCGTGACCGTCCGTCCGCTGCTACGGTACGTCGGCGGTATCCTGCCGATCCCAGAACAATGGTTTGTAGGGCAAGACACTTGAAGAAGTCGTCCAAGCTCCGCCAATGTCGCAGACATTTACAAGAAATTGCGTGTCTCACTGTCGAGGCGTTTGGCTGCACACCTGCTGACCGCTGGGGAACTGAGTCGGGCATTCATCCGTTTTTTATGTTTCAGTCTGATGTCAGCCTCACACCGACGACAAGAACTGAAGATGATGGTCTTCAATAATCATTCATGAATGGGATGTAAAGATATTTGTTTGGCTCAGACTTGCCTTTACGACGTCATTGCCATGTGCCAGTATGATGCGACGAGCACGAGTCCAAAAGGGTTAGCTGATATAGCAAACGCGCAATTCGGCCGTATTCGGTTCAGCAAACATCTGCATCGAGGCTCGGAAGTATCTGTGTGTATCATCACCGCCAAGGGGTATCAAATTTCCTGCTGTGCGGAGCACTTGCTCCAAGAGTCTATCTGGCTGCCCAATCTGCTCAAACGCCGATGAGCGTTGTTCCCTTTGTTCGGCCACTTTCCATCTTGGCGGTTCGGGCACCAAACTGGATCTGGCAGCAGCAAGTTAGCTTCGTTCGGCAGTTCAGTCCACATTGATTTTGGACGTACCGCTCTCTTCTTCTCTAGTGCCGCAGCCTGTAGCCCAAGATCCCTGGCGAGGAGCCGCAGAATGCGCTTTGCAGGTTCGACGTCTCCCTCGCCGCCCGGATCGTCCCCAAAATCGCACTTTTGCCACACTGGCATCTCAATGGCCCATTTCACCAGGCTTTCATCGAGAAATGGGAAGCGAACTTCACGACCCCAGTGCGACATGACCCTATCATCACGGCCCAGGTTTCTCTTTCCGAGGCGTCCGACATCGACTTTGAGTTCCTCAATCAATCCTTTGTAGCCCTGCCGTCGAAAAGCAATCCCGTGTCGCGAGTAGCCACCGAATAGTTCGTCCGCGCCGAGCCCGGAAAGAAGAACACGGGCCGTCGTCGCATACGGCAAAGGCTCGGTGTCGATGCCGGTCTGTGCTAAACCTTGACCTCGGGCCGCAAAGTACAGCGCAAAGGCTATAGAAAGGTCCATTTCTGTGTTGTGAGGGGAAATTAAACCAACTACAAATTCTCGATGTGTAGTGGTGTCAGAATAGGGTACATTTACCTACAAGCAATGGTCAGTGTCGTGATAATTCGTAGATCTACCTGCGTACTCACTGCTACAAATCTCCATTTTCTCTCAGGGCAGCATTTCACTAGCTCTGCGAATGATTGTCGTCCAGTTATGCGATCCGGACACATTTCATACAGTTTTTCAACCTCGAGGCCTTTATGTTGCGCAGCTATTCGAGGGTTCTCAAAGGCAACGTTCAAAAGGTCAATTTCTCGATCCTTTAAGAGCAAGTCGTCTGTAAGGCGGGCCAGCACGGTACAGTCGAGCCCACCAGAAAACAGCACAGCTACGCGAGCTTGCGACTCGGTGGCTCCAGGAGGCACAGGCACGTTTTGTACGCGGTACTGTAGCGATTGGAGGAGATGCCTCCTCAGTCTACCAACAGCTTCGGAGATGTCTGCCAGCGCCTTTTGCCCGTCTGGTATGGTTGCATTAAACATGCCAAGCGCCGAAATCTGCATCGTTAGCAAGAATTCCTGAACAGCTGTCGCCTCACTTACCAACTCTGCATTGCTGTCCCAATCGTGTCGCGCTGGCTCTACAGCGGCGACAAAATTACCGCTAGTCAGTGAGATACTGTAGCATCCATCAGCCTCCACCTCCAGCCAGCCTGCACTCGACGCGTCTGCTATGCTGGATAGCTGAAACGGTGCGTCGGGCTTCACAAGGAGCGATCTGCGTCCCAGCCGGTCGCGCCCGTAATACAATGTCCGATTCGGCTTATCCACAAAAACAAAGGCAAACGGTCCCTCGATTGCGCGCAGCGTCTCGAGAACAGCCGCTTGGCCAAGGGCACTTGCCGCTGCCAATCTCGACAAGACAAGCTCGCCGTCATTGCCGTTCACGGGCTCGCCTTGGATCCTCCAGGCCTCGCCATTCCAGCACAGTGCCGATCCCGAGTCCTGGTCCAAAAGGGGCTGCGCTGTCGTGTGGTTGCCGCGCAGCGCCAGGACCGTCGATGTGAGGGCGACGCACAGCGTCGCATCATGGTCCGGGAGGCGGATGGTCAGACTGCCAAGATGATCAGGGCCCCGACTGCGCAAACACGTCTCCAAGGTGCCAGATACCGGGACCGGGGGAATCTGGGAAATGGCGGCGTATATGCCGCACATTCTCCTGGGCACGGCCTGGGATGTCGCTATTTCGTCGGCTGCTGTTGACGTTGGTAAATTTCTAGCGCGACGGGAACACACAACGGTCGATGTGGCGGTACTTTCAAGCCCCACGTGGCGGTGCTGCCGCGAGACGCAAAGTATTGCGCTGAGAACGCTTTTTAGAAGAAAACAATTAGACTGCTTGTTCAATATTTGAGGGGAGTTGTTTTGTCACCTAATCTGGATTCTGTGACATATTAGCGTTTTTTATGGCGATGTGGTCAGCGATGCTGTTATACAGCCCGAACGAGCAGCACAAACAACGGTATGAGTTGACGGACCTCACACTTTTCCGCATTGTAAAATGGCAGAGAATAAAAGTATATCTGACCCAACCCGATGAAAAGTGCTCTTCGCGGATGCCTATAGTTTTCCTTCCACATATACTCAGCAACGCTGTTGTCGCGGATCACACGTCAGGACGTTGAGCTACCCTATATCGAACCAGAGGTTTCAAGTCCACTCAAGCTTGGGAAGACTTCAAAATCTCCTTGACCGCCTCATCCATGCCCCTGACCACAATCGTTGGTCCATCACCCGTCCCATTCGCAAGCCCATCAAGCCACCCTTTCCCTGTGCGGTCGACCCACGCGCTCTTCAGCCCTGAAGCCACCGCACCACACACATCAAACGGGTTCGACGAGACCAGCCAAACACTACCAGGGTCGCCCCCTCTGCCAGAAACTTCCACCAGATGCTCATAGACGCTCGGGTCCGGCTTGAAGACGCGCAGCGCCTCGACGCTGATGACCCTGGCCGGCGGCAAGACGTGGCGGGCGCTGGCGGCGAGCGCGGGCGACGTGGACATGGACGAGGCCAGCATGCTGGCATCGCCGTTGGAGAAGACGTAGGCGCTAACGGAACCTGCATCGGCGAGGGCTTCCAGACCGGCGGTGGCGTCAGGAAAGGTGTCGAGGCCGTTGTAGGCATTCATGACGCGCTCCTCCTCGGCGGGGCCGAGGTGCACGCCCAGCTCGGCCGTGGCATGGCGGAAGGACCAGCGCGTCACATCACTGAAGCTTTGGTATTTCTCTACCGAGTAGAATCAATCAGAACTCTCTGAGTTTCCATGTTTCTCGTATAGCGCAATGCCAACTCACTCATGCTGTTGCAACGCCATGTGTACTCTAGCTGCAGAGTCCTGGCGCGCGCGGCCAGTGTCTTGGCCTTTTCCTCTCCATAGAGCTTGGCCAATTCGGTGGCTATCGACTCTGTTGACAGGAGCGTGCCATATAGATCAAAGGCAATTACAGTTTGTGCCATTTCTTCCTGTTTCTCGCACGATTCGTGCTAGGACTGTGAGTCAGCCCGGGCTCATTGGCGGGGGTCTTTCAGCCCCCGCGGCGAACTGTCACCGGCAGCGCGAGGCAGATCATCCTTACTCACCGTTGCATCTACAAAGATGCTGGGATGAGTTCCACGAGATTCCAACAGTTTGAATGAAAGACGTATTTAGAGATCAATGACGCCCTTGGCGGGGTTGCCTACTGCCCTCGGGAGATATTTAGAGCCAATCACGACTGAATCGCAACCAGTAGTGAGTTGACCTCCGCTAACCCGTAACTACCGCATGGTTACATCACCTACAACAGAATCTCATCGTAGGACAGCCCTGCCCTTGTCATGGAAGAAACCGAAACCGAAAACTTTGCCATCTTTAGAGACTGCCTCTCGGCCACCCTTCTAGAGACAAGAAACACCGAAACGGAGCCAAAACGACGCCGCAGGTCCAAAGCAGCCGCCGCCGCCTATGCGTCCTCACAGACAAACCCGCAGCAAGAAGCCGAGGAACTTGCCGACTTCACCGACTATCTCGCCCATGAGATATTCGAAAACCTACCCGAGGCACTCCAATCCATAGACTACCGCTCATGGCGCGACTCGCAGCGCCTTCAAGAGGACTTTTCCCTGCCCCTCACCGTGGACAGCCTGGAGACGCTCAACCTCCCGCTCTCCATATCCGAGACGCTCCAAACCTACAGCCTCATCGCGCCCGACCCAACCGCCCGCTCCGCGCTCCCGCCCACCGCCGAGGCCTTTACCCTGCCCGCCCTGTCCGCGTACCTGTCCACCTGCACCGCGCCGCCGCCCGCCACGCGCCGCGAGGCGACGCGCGCCGACGGCTGCGAGATTTGCGCCCGCTCCTGGATCCCGCTCTCCTACCACCACCTCATCCCGCGCTTCGTCCACGACAAGGCGGTGAGGCGCGGGTGGCACCGCAAGGAGGACCTGCAGAACGTGGCCTGGCTCTGCGGCGCGTGCCATCGCTTCGTGCACCACTTTAAAAACCACGAGGAGCTGGCGCGGGACTACTACACCGTCGAGCGGCTGCTCGAGGCCGACGAGGTCCAGCAGTGGGCGGGCTGGGCGGCTAGGCTGCGGTGGAAGGGGGGAGGCGTTCGTCGTAAGTGAGGCTGGTGGTTCTGCGGAAGCCAACATGGGTCTGTTGTATATAAAAGCAGTCATGGGAGTTCAGTTTTGCTTTAGTATAACGAGGCCACGCATCATGATTATTGCTCGCCGAAATACATACTTAAAATCCGGCTTGGTAGAACAGTGTCATATCTTTGGCAAAATGGCCTTTCCCTACGCTCTGAACGGCTGTCGGGCGGACAACGTACTTGTTAAGAGGCTAGGCTGGCCCGTATTGGATCTAAGAACTGGTAATTTGCTCGCCTATTGGTACATGCAATCTCGACAATGCAATGCCAACTGCGTACTAGGTCTACTGCGTCAACCGCTGCAATCTGTCCCTCAACAACTACTCTCATATTCGTCAGAGAAACCGGCCTGCTAGATAGTGAAAGTGCGGGCGATAATGGCTTCTGCGCCCGACGGCGACGTGGTGTCGTGGGGTGTGCGTCCGTTTCTGTAGCCCCAAAGCCGACAAACATCCTTGACTTTGTATTCATGTACCGACTTCTTCTTGTTAGGAGCACCATGCACCTCAACGGGCGTAGAGATATCACCGCTACCAAATCCCATAGTGCCCATGTATGTTATGTCAAAAGCCTCGCGCGTGTTATCCATGGCGGCGCCCTCCTTACCGACTTTGATGATTTCTTCCATGAATTCATTCTCCTCGGCTGCGCCAATAAAGTCTCCAGTATCAGAGTCCCTCTTCAGCGGAAACATGCCATCCATGTAATGCTGGTTAAATTGATGGCCACCACGGCTAGTGGACCGACTGAAGAGACGCCCCATGAATCTAGGCAGTTGGGGTGAGCCCATTCTGTTTGTCGCAAAATGCAAGACTCCCCACATGGCAACAAAGTCTGTCGTGTGGGCGAAATGCTCGATGTATCCGATGGCTCGGTCTTGCGCCGCGTTCCAGCTCCGCGACGATGTCGACATGCTAGAGGACTGCGTCACGAGCGAGGGATGCTCTCCATTACTTGTGTCAATCAAGGCATTGACATGCATGCCAGAGAAACTCGTTTCCGTCACCAATGCCGCAAGGGCCTCCCGTGGCTTGCTAATGGTCAAGGCCTGTGATTCGGCATGGCGATGGGGATTGTTGAAATGGTTCGCAGCGTTGCCAAACGTGTACACTTCCAACTTGGACAAGAGATCTTGAGGCATCTCCTGTAGCAGCCAGTCTAGCACCAACCCGCCCTCGATTCCACCTTGCGAATGCATAATAAAGACAACTTTTTTCTTCGACGGGTCGTAAAGCACATCTCTGACAATCCTGTAGCACACGCGAACGTCATTTGTGGCATAGGAAAAATTGCGTTGAATTAGGCATTCGACGACGTCGAATATTATTCCAGAGGTACGGTTATGAACGCCGAGGATAGGTCGGCCAAAGGTGATGGCGAGTCGATTTAGGTTATTTTGCATCCAATGCTCCCTGAATCGCAATCCCTGTCAGCAAACGGCGTATCGTCACAGCATTCGCAGATGTACACACCCTGCGGCAACCCCATTCAAGAAAATCCACTGCTCATGCTCATGCTCCGGCCGTGCTTTGGCATATTTTTCTTCCGAGTGAAAGGTCATACCCTTGCCATTGAGAAGGAGACAAAGTAGCCAGTTGAGGAACAGGCAGCCGCCGACAAAAGCGGCGCCAAGCCATACTGGAAATAGTACAGCGACAAAGAGGCCCAGGATGAAGAAAAGTTGCAAGAAAATAAGAAGCGTGTGGACGGTGAGACACCACAAGTTGGCCCAGCTGGGGTAGAGCTCGTCCAGTTCGCCCGAGTCGGCGGGGGTGAGCGGTAAGACGATCCAGGGCAGCGCCCAGCAGTACACGAAAAAGTAATACATATCTTTTAGGAACAGGCGCCAGGGGAAATCGGTATAGCTGTAGTTGATGACGCCGGTACCGCCGACCTGCGACCGGTAAAAGTCTGTCGCGGCGTCCATGGCGTGCAGGTCTTGGTCAGTCGCAATTCGGGACGTTGAAAGGGTTCAAGGTGAGGATAAAGGAAACAAAAGTCATGGCGACAATGAAGAAGCCAAGAGGAAACTGGGCTTGACGCGGCCCCCAATTACGTTGCTGTCGCCGTCGTGGGAGCAGCGCAACCTCCAGCCAAGGTTCCTGCCCAGAATGTGACAAACGAGACGGCTCGCAAGCGCACGGCCGGCTCCGCAGCAGTCAGCCATCAGCCATCACAGCCCCGACGTTGCTCTGGAGCCTCTTCAAAGGGCATGTTTGGCAAGGCGATGCCAGCAACAGCAGTATTCCTCGGTCGATCTCGTCTGCTTACGAGCAGCGGGTGATCAGCGCGCAAGGCTGAGTGAGGTCACCTGGGGTGCATCGTTGCGAGCTAGCGAGTTGCATCTGACCAACGAGGCAGTTTCGCACGCGCCACATTATGGTGTTGCTTGCTGGCAACTAGCCTGTGGCCCGTGGTAGGCTGGTGTGAATAAATTAGTGCGGTTGGTGTTTAGTGTTTGGTGCTTGCTTGGCTGACAAGTTGGCGTTGCTAGCAGGGTATAGGGGGTGGTGGTGATGTTGGTGATGTCGGTGCTGTCGGACGCACGCATGTCAGGCACACCGGAGCTGCATAATCCGGGGCGGCACATTAAAAAAAACAGCCACATTTATTGCAATGTCCCCGTACCCTGCCTGTATTTTCTGACATCTCTGTCGACTTCGCAGCTGGGAAACGGTGACCCCTCACGCCGTGGCGGTCTATCAAAGGCCTGGACCTTTTTAAACGGAGTCGCTGTCTGCGCGACCAGAGCCCCAGATTTACCTTGTCCAGTGGGACCTGCAACCACCCGAGTTCAGATCTCACGATCTTTTTTACAGCCTGGAACCACCCCACAGCTGTTGCGCATGCATGACGCTTACCCACCAGGGAACTTTGTCTGATGAGCATACATATGGGGCGGTCGATCGGTTCAACGGCATTTGGGGAACTGCACAATGTATTCAGACGGTGTTTCGTCTCTCGACCTTATTTTTCGAATTCATGATACCTGCAGAATTTCATCGTGAGCAGGTCGACTACAACTTTTGTGTAGTCACTTGACCGAGATACACGCGCCGCGAGCTTCAACCTGTGCGTCCTTATGCCAACTCAGTTAGCCCGTCTGGTTTTATTTGTGATGGTATTTTTTCACAAGGACTGAAGAATCATGATAAAACTTCCCTTGATGGTTCAATTTCTATTGATGAATCCTCAATCGAGGACTATATAAATAAAGGAAAACGCCAGCTACCCAATCTATGCAATTTCTAATCTGGTTGAGCCAGAGCTGTATGCTCGTAATATCCATAGACTATCCCTGCAACATTGTGGTGCTTCACAGGGTTGTGGCAAGTCTCATGGTCGTAGACAAAGAGGTGGTATCGTATCCGAGGAACCTGTCCTGGGATTGTCCTCTAAAAGACAAATGAAAAGGATAAAGCTGTCTTGTGCATTTAGTCCTCAGACTTGTGCATGGAGCCAGTGACGTAGTTGGACTCGAGACCGTCAATGGTAGCGACGTCCTCGGGGGACAGCTTAAAGTCAAAGGACTCAAAGTTGCTCTTGATGCGGTGGGCCGTCAGGGACTTGGGCAGGACCACGTTGCCACGGGCGGCGTTCCAGTTGAGGAGGATTTGGGCGGGCGTCTTGCCGTACTTCTCGGCAATCTTGCCAATGGTGGGGTCCTCGAGCTTGTTGCCGCGGGCCAGGGGAGAGTAGGCCTCAATCTTGATGCCGTGCTTGTCGCAGAGGTCGACCAGGGCCTGGCGCTGGCAGAAGGGGTGGACCTCGACCTGGTTGACGGCGGGGACGACGGTGGCATTCTCAATCAGGTTCTCAATGTGAGCGGCGCCAAAGTTGGAGACGCCGATGGACTTGACCTTGCCCAGGCGCTGGGCAGTTTCGAGAGCGCGCCACGACTCGAGGCGCTTCTCCTCGTCGTCGGCGGGGGAGTGGATCAGGTACAGGTCCAGGTAGTCGAGGCCAAACTTGTCGAGGGAGGAGCAGAGGGCGTTAAAGGTGGCCTCGTAGCCGTGGTCGGCATCCCAGAGCTTGGAGCAGATGAAGACCTCCTCGCGGGGGGTGCCGGTCTTCTCGAGCCAGCGGCGGATGGCACGGCCGCAAGCCTCCTCGTTGGCGTAGCGGGCGGCCGAGTCGATGTGGCGGTAGCCGGCGTCAAGGGCGGCAGTCACGGCGTCCTCGGTCTCCTGGCCGTTGGGGGCCTTGTAGACACCGAGGGCGACGGTGGGGATGGTGTTGCCGTCGTTGAGCTGGACGGAGTGGATAGAGTGTGAAGAGGAGACGGAGCTCGACTTGGAGCGGTTGGGGCCCTGGACCTTCTTGACGACCATGGGGCGCTCGGGGGAGACCTCGGGGGTGATAGCAACGGGAGCCATTGTGGAAAAAGTTGTGGAGGAGTAGTACGGAGTTTGAGAGGCGTAGAAAGACGATTGAGTCTTGTAGGAAGTAGAGGCGGAGAAGATGTGTATAAGTTGTTGGAGAGGCGGTGATTGTTGAGGATAATGAATCGATCGGATAGGATGACAGAGAAGCGCATCCACCTTATATAGATGAGAGAATGGAGGAATCTCCAAAGAGGCCCGGTTGAAAAAAAGCCATCTCTGTCCTGTCAACAAAGTACAGATGCCAGCCTCAGCATCGATACCAAGTACATGTTATCGGTCCCGCCATTTACACAGGCGTCATTACGGAGCATCAACTGCGGAGCCTGATACCGCCAGCAGCACGGTTGGCCTGTCGAGTTCAAACAAGCTCGGGCATGAATAGCGACAAGACAATTTTTTTTTTTTGAATTTTTTATTGGGTCAGGAACGGGGTGGGACTGGGCGAGTTTGCTGCAGCGATGCCTGTTGGCGATAACGCTGTGCTGCGGCATTTTATCTTGGGCTCCATTGTTTTCCTGAGATTATTCTTTTTTAGCAGCATGCATGACAGGGGGGAGGGCCAAGGGATTGGCTGAAAAGATAGGTACATGGCAATGCAGTGTGACGGCCGTGGTGAGGGAGCGTACCAGTACAACCACTGTTCCGGTGAGCGGGCGGCGCTAGAATGTTTTTCATGTTTGGAAGAGCCGGACTGGGGCCGGACGAGGCGTCATGACGTCGGCAGTGGATTGGCCGACAGGTACCATGTGGCGAGGCGGCTCTGTGAGTGGCGGCGAAGGTTCCGGCACGATCCCAACCAGATCCATATCTGATCCACACCGAGACTAGGGAGGGCCTGAATGCCGAGGAGGACAGTGACAGGCTCGAGGTGCGGCAGAACGCAGAATTTTTAACTGTGGCCTCCAACAACGGACGGCGCGGCTTTGGAGGGAGCCACATGCTAGAGGCGGTGGCCGACGACGATAACGGTCGGCTCAGAGTTTTAAACCGAGTGGGCCAAGAAGAAGACCACCGCTTGTCGGCGACGGCGAGCGGTACGTACCTGTGTTTATCTGTCAAAATTCAAAGCATGATACTTGTGCATGCCTGCTCTTTTTGCCGAGTTATTTTGAGCGGCGCAAGCACTTTTTGCGCAGCATCTCTCCAATCATGTATCAGATGGTTTGTTTCAGAATGGCCAATCGCCGCTGGTTTGAGCGTCCGCATGCGTTTCGCTGTGACAAACAATGCACCTTGAGGCTTGATAACACCTGCGGCCCCTGCATTATTCAGTCAAACATTGCGCTGTTAACATGCTGAAACCACTTTCCGTGCCGCTGAATTGCGCCGCTGTAGATGATGCCTCGGCCCTTTAGGTAGCGGTGCGCCTGGCAAAATGGCTTAGCGGCATTTGATTGTACCAGCGACCCTGCAAGCCCCCTGTAGGTCCCCTGTAATTAATTAATCTACATTGAGCCCTCGACAAGCCACCACTGCTTCCAGCCACCGTTCAAAACCGTGCGCCCAACAGCCTTGACCCGTCCCGTCGAATGCGCTACTGGTGATGGCCAACAAGCAGCAAACGCCATACTCTGTCTTCGTCTCACCACTCCGTTTCCCATCACCATGTCTAGGTAATCATCGCCCAATCCGACGCCAATCACTCTGTTTCATCAGTCTGCACCCATTTCGCATAGTATCGCGCCATCTTCGCAACGGCCCTTTTCCTCAACTCGTCTTCGCTCCGCAGCTGCAATAATCACGCTCATGACGCATGGGTATCCACGTAGCCAATTTCCCTCACAGCTCTTGACACGTACGCAAACACGGCAATGCACCATCTGTTTTGACCCCGTCCTTTCCATCAAGACGTTTGCTTAGGCCGCATCCGTACCGCACAAGCAACCGCCGCGCAGCAGTCTGCCTCGCACGCAGCAGTCTGCCTCGCACGCAGCAGCAGCAGCAGGGGGGGGTCATCGGCAAGCACCGTCGACCTGCGCGCCCACGCAACCTCTTCCTGCACGCCAGCGCCGCTGCAACCTCGCGCAATAACACACCAGCCTCTCGCTTCCGCACTTGCTGTCAAAACGCCAAGGCGCCATGATCCACCGCCTCTGCTGCCGCCCTCTGACTGCGTCGAAGCCATTTGCCTGGCAACTGGCAGGCCGTGGCAGGGCTGCCGGTGCCGTCTTGTTCCCACGCTATGACACCGTGGACACCTGGATGGGGCACAACTGGAGCCTCAAGACACGACAGATGGAGACCGCTACGGAGGCAGTGACGTCAACCTGTTCGCTGCAGATGCACATCTGCGTCGAAAAGCCAAAATATCCCTCGACGGCGCGGAAAATTGCTACATTCACAGCGCCGAACGGTGGAGGGTTGCGCTGCGTCTCGCTAGCTTCTCCATTATGCCCGCCGCAGAATACCGACTATCTCCGCCAGGGCCTCGCGGTGTACGCGGATCCCGCCCAAGCACGCCAATCAGTTCTGCCGGAAAAGCAAAAGCCAGTATCGGCTAGAATGGTACAGCATCATCGCAATTCGATATCGCGCACGCCGCCCTAATGCATCTTGCGCCAGCCGAATGGGCCTGATACAAACTGTCACACAACAACATGGCGCCAGGCAGCACAGATGCCTTCAATATGATGGCCGATGATGGGCGCAAGGGCGGTCAACAAGACAATGCAAAGTTGCGGATGCAATACGCCAATAAAATCAAGCAACGCGAATCACACCAGCCTCAAAACGACTCTTGGCCAATCATGACCCTGCTGCACCCCTAAAGTATCCCGGCTCGACTGACGGCACATCGGAAGTGCCACGTTTATCCCTTTGATGCGCACGTTCATCCGCATTTGATAAAGATCTCCCAACTTTGACATTTGGTGCCATGCTGCTGTTCCGTCTTTTCCTCGTTCTAACCCTCCATCCGTTCACACTTTGGCCTTATCAATACGGCTGACCAGGATGCTATCAACGGCATCCACATAGCCTCACCAACGGAGCCACGTCTCATACCAACTGCGTCAGACTGGGGCCTGTCCATGATACATTTATTGAACTGCATTTAGTGCGTTGCAATTGTTACATTCTTGGGAATCATGTGGAGCTGCAGCAACTAGTTCGGCTTCGTTTCTCTCGTGCTGCGCAGCAATCAGTCTTGAGGCTTCACATCGGCGATGCATCTTTGCCGCTACGTCGACGTCGCCGTCCCAGGAAATTTTTGTAAGGTATCGAACGGACTGTCTGTGTATGTCGTGCAACGTCTGCTGGGTCGAGTGGTTGCTGGACATCCACACTTGGCACCTACATCTCACTCCCGCTGTGCCACCAAAAGCCATAGGAGCCCTCATCGTCAAAACAAGATGTAATGAAGGCGATGCAGTTCACTTCGGATATTTTTCTCTTGGCTCCATGTGCTATGACTGTCTCGTCTAGGGTAGTGGGAGGTCCAACGTCGTTGCCTGACTTTGCAGCTTTCATCGTGAATTTCAACGATTAAATTGGGCCGTTACGATCCTGGGGACAGATGGCTGCAACGGCATCGATATAACCCCATGCATTTCGACCCAGAGAACCTCATTATGACGACCGCAATACTTGAATCTGCCGAAATTCGGATGGATAACCCGAGAAAGCCGGCCATAAAGGGAAAGAATGCGCATTATCGTGACAAGCAGCCGTGAGTTTCCTCAACGCTCTGGCAATGGCCTGTCGTCTCCAGCCGCTGATTTCAAGTACCCAGCACTTGGGCCTCCCCATATTATCCCAGCATGGTATGCGCACCAGTTTCGTCGAAATGAACGGCACACAGGAAAGTAGGAATTGAATCGCGCCGAATACCGCAGTTCAGCTTTTGCTTGTAGCTGCTAGCTTCAGAAGACCTACACTCACCCTTATTGCTAACTCTTGGACAAGAACACAGCTGACCACCACCTAGGCTGTAAATTGACGACGGTCATTATTCCATACCGCCGTCAAACACTGCCTTCAGTTGATTAATTCTATACCTAGCCTGGGACATCAACCGAGATCAACGGCCTCGCAGAGCCCATGCACCAAACCCGGGTCTCCTTGCAGCTATGACGCACCTTCGCGTTGACTTGCAGCTTCGGCCGTCTGTTTCTATGTAAAATATCGTTGACACGGCGTAATCCGTATGTCGGCGGATACTACGTCACACCAGTACGGGCGAAAAGCTAGCAAAGTTGTCGGAAATGGTCTCTTTTCTGACCTCATCCTCTTGGCATTCACGCATCCCACAGCAATCCCAGCCGGCCGTCAATTCTCACAGCACCAAATGCCCCAGCCGGCGCTGTTGATAGCTGGACAACGTGAGACACGTTGTGGAGTGAGGAACCACCTCATCCCTGCACTCAGATGCAGCCGAGGGTAACTTTGTGCAGAGCAGCCAAGCACCGCCCGAATATGGTGCAATGGTGAAAAACAGAAAATACAGCCCGCTTGAAACTAATAACAGGGCCGAGGAGGGCCCACAGAGGATAGATGGCCTTTTGCATCTGTCACTTACAGCCGCCGTATGTCACTTTCTTTACTGCCACATCACTGATCAGCCAAGGCTTCATTAGGCCGTCGGCTGTCGCCGGCCGAGTGTTTCACCACTTTCAACTGCACCCGACGAGTAATAGATGCCGAAACACGTGTCAAGAGCTCAAATCTATCATCTAAACTACCTGTCATTTTTTTCTTCTTTATCGAAGGAGGTGAAGACCAAGGCATATCCTCAGCGTCCAGCCTTTGATGTTGGTACGGACCGTGCTCATCACTCCACATGCCAGCAGTCGGCTCATGCCAGGCGTACGGACGGCTAAACACAAACAGGCGGTGTCTGCAAGTGGCTGAAAAAAGGTGAGTCCTCTAATCTTTTTTTTAATTGAACGCCAAGAGACTCGGTTGCTCGGCAGAGGCCCCCTGTCAAGACTGCAGTGACCCTAGCCAAACTGGGGACGTGTCGACTTGAGCGCAAGCCACGGCGTAAATGAGCCCAAGATTTGACCAACACGGAACATTGCCCAGAACAAGCAGCGAGCAACCGAACAACGTCTCGGTCGAGGATCGACACGGCAATACAGGTCATGACTCCATTTCTTCTGTAGGCAACTGAAAAACCTCGGCTGTAATATTGTAAAACATTAAGAGATGTACTTGAGTGGCAGTGCTACAAGTGTCAATCTATGGACATCAAAAACTGGAGTCATCGACCGTCGAGACCGAGTCTAGGTTCGTGGGCCCAGAAAATCGCGCAAGAGGCTCGTGTTGATCCGGGAGACGATGCTGCCCCTATTGGTACGTTGCTTTGCAACTATCGTTCTGTCCTCGTGTTGCAAACTCGCCGAGTCCATTGAGCTGTAAAGGCTCCATGACCGAACGAAGTAGGGTCAATGTTATGGAAGTCACGTATCCAAGAAAAAATAAAAAATTGCACAAGTTGATTGAGATGGTATTTGTATTAAAGTTGATAGTAATGGTCATGATGGTAAAGATGAAGCGCCCGATTTCAACCCTATAAAGTAATGCTGAGAGAGAGAGAAAACAGAAAGGTAAAAATGAAACAAACAAATGCTAGCAAAACTAAAACGCTGAAATCAAATCAAATGTTTTTTGCCCCGCGGGAGGCTCCTGTAGTGTCTAAAGTCGGGACGATGATACCACTGTTTTAGCAGTAGCAAAGAAGAAGATGAATAAGAAAGATAAAAGTAGCCACTTAGATGGATCGTCGTGGCTGCATGCTCACATCTTCCGGACTGATCATGAGCATGCCGTCCTGCAGCGCCTTTTCAAGCATGCTGCGGGAGAAGCGAATCGCCATGTCGCTCACTCGACGAGTCGATGGCGGCGCTGCCATGGCAGCAGCTTCGTCGTCGTTGTCGCGGCGCAGAAGCGCCGCGTACGGTGGCGGCAGCGAGGTCCGCGACACCGACGACGACGGCCTCGGCGGCGAGGCAGGCGAGCGCGGCGGCGGCGGAGACGCCACGAAGAATGGCGGCGACGTGCTCATCTTGAGAAGGGGAAGAAGACTCCGTGTTAGACCCGTGATGGCAGCAGCGGCAGCAAGACACGCACTGGGCAGGAGGAGGAGGAGCAGTAGGCATCGGGGCCGGTGTATACTGCGGCGGCGGCTGCGACGGCACCCACTCGTAGGCGGGTGGCGGCGGCGGCGGCGCGGCAGAGTACGGAGGCGCCGGACTGGGCGAGCGAGAGGAAGGATAGACAGAGGCAGCGTCGAGCCGACTTACAAAGGGCGAGGGGCAGGGGGAGGAGGAGGAGGAGACCATGCGCTCGGTCAGCTCGCACTGCAGCCGCGCGGCGCGCTCGTGCTCCTCGGCGGCCCAGCGGCGCTGGACGAGCGCGGGCGCGTCGAGCACCCACTGCCGGATGTCGGTCGAGACGGCGCGGAAGCCGGGCGCGCTGGGCGAGTCAAACTTGCACATTTGCGAGTGCGAGGCCTCGACGCCGTAGTAGGTGACGCCGGGGAGCTGCGGGCTGGCCGAGTTGGCGTCGACAATGAGGACTCTGTAAAGTAAAAGATTTAGCTGTCTTTGCCTTCTGAATGTTTTCCTTGGGATGGTGGGACAGCAAAGTTTGCCAACGTACTTTGTGCCTTTGATGTCCGTCTTGTGGTTCTCGTGGACCATGTGGATGCGGAAGCGCTGATAAATGTCCAAAAAGTGATTGTTAATGTTGGCAAGCGTCTCATTATCCTTTCGCAGCGTCTTGAGCAGCACGCTCTCCGACTCGAAAAACTTGCGCGGCAGGACCGCGTCGCTCATGGCCTGCAGGACGCACCCCCACGCGGCCGCGCCGGCGCCCGCGTGCGGCGTGCCGAGGAAGATGATGCCGTAGGTCGACACAAAGATGCCGCGGTAGTCGTCGTGGTGCGCGACGCGCACGTCGTTGGAGTAGAGCAGCGCGCGCTTGACAAGGATGCCGCCGAGGCTGTGGGCGACCCAGATGATGGGCTTGCGCGCGCGGCCCTCGCCGCGGCGGAAGAGCGTCAAGCTGGTCACGAGCGTCTGCGCGTGCTGGTGGATAAAGTTGTCGCTCGCGCTGCCGCGGTTGTTGTGGCGCGAGTAGACATCGGCGTTGTAGCCGTAGACGAGAATGTTGGCGGGCACGCCGCGCAGCGATGCCGGGAGGAGGTCCGTCGGCCAAAAGGTGCCGTTGGCGGCGGTCCAGGTGCTGTCGGGGCGGCCGTTGAGGCCGTGCACGAGCACAATGTCAACCTCGGCGTCAGGGTGTGTGTAGACGGCGGTCGTCTCGTAGCGGGAAATGTTGTGGTCTTCGATGGCCGCCTGTGTCTGTGTGTGCGTGTAAGTGGCTGGGTGCTGACGGGAATCGCCGCGCGGGCTCGATGGGTGGCGGGACTTACCGTGGCCTGTGTTTTGAGTGAGGAGGAAGACTTGAAGGAGGGGGAAGCCTTCAGGGCAGAGACGTCGCAAGCGACCGACATCGTTATGTGCGATTTGTCGTACGGAGGTGATTGATGAGCAAGAGTAATGAAATCAACGATGGCGTCCAAGATTAAATACTCAATGTCAGTTGCAAGAGTAGGCAGCTGACTGTAGTATCTCGACAGTATTTGGTTAGTGCAAGATGGATGGAATTGATGAATTGATGTGAGGCAAGAAGAGATTGACAATGAAGTCGGGGTTTCACAACGTCTTTATAATTCGAAATCACGGTCGTCGGCCTCCCATCACCTATCTCACAGCTTGCCTGCCTTGGTACAGCCCCGGGAGGCGGCGAGTCGTTGTGGGTATGCGTTGCCTCCACAGGCAATCGCAACGTCGTGACAGGGCCAGTACAGTCACGGAACGATCGCTTCGTCGAAGCTTAAAGATCGTAGGGCATGCGAGAGCCTGGCCACAAGGAGCGGCAGGCAGAGGCATCATGGGGGGGCAGGGGAGGATGGGGAGGGTTGACGACAGCCGTGCACCAACGTAGCTGGTCATTCCACTGCAAACGGCTGCTAGATCCTAGATAGAAAGTTTCAGTAAAAGATGGGGCCTGCCTTGGAGACGCAGATGCCAGGACAGATTACTCTTGGGTTACTGCTGGCGAGCACTTGGTGCGTGCATCCCGAGGGATCTAAGAGAGGCAGGGCAACTCCTCGCTTCAGCCTGCCGCCTGGCAAATGATACTTGGCCCTAGTCATTCTCAGACCCAGTGCCCCAGGGAATGTTATAGGTGAGCGGACCAATTCCGTCTTGCAACTGATCGCTAGATCCTTGTTCAGCCGGATGTCGGGCGGCGGGCGGACAGTGTCTCACTAGGCTCTAGCATGTGCTTGTGAAAGCGGTGCCTGAGGAAATAGAAAGAGAAAACGGCCTTTCAGGCAGTGTAGAGCGAGTAAAGGCTTTGCAAAGAGGACACAACAAGTCACGGCGCGAGTAGCATGGTTGCAACGCGCCACAGGCAACAACACCTGCCCCTCGAGCTTGGGTCGTGTTAGCGGCAATGGGGATAGCTTGTGAAACCGACAAATGATTGTGTTCTATCCACAGACGTTTTGTAAAGAGCCAAGTTGAATTCTTTCTAGAGGCACGCGCTGTCATGCCACACCGGCTAACAACAACACAGACCTTGTGACTTGTCACTGGCCAGACGTGTCGCCGTTCGCTCACATCGTCACTAACGTTTCACGTCAATCGTGAAGGTGCGTCATGCTATGCACTGGAACAAAATGAAATAAAAAGCCCCACTCGTGATCAGGACAGAGTTGAGTGTACCTTGAAAGTTTTGCGATGAGTCTTGCCTAGCGTCGTCTTTGGCTGTCCACATGTTGCACTCGGTCAAACTCTAAGTGTCGAGGTGATGTGCCAGCAAACTCTCCAGTCCCTGTGCCTGCTGCCGAAGATCGAGTGTGAATTTTCAGTGTGGTAGTGCTATTTATTGTTGCTAAGTAATTGCTCACGTTACGAGCTTTTGTTGTTGTCGCTTGCCATGGCTTACGCCACCGGCTGATGCACGCATCGCCGTGGTGCTACGCGGCCATATACGCCCGTCGAAACACCCGTATTTTATTCCCTCGTCTTCTTTCACGTGTTAGTATACTGTGGCGACTTGGCGATGTTGAGGCGCTGTTGGAGTCCGTACAAGCTGAGTGAATTCCGGCGCTTGGCGCCGAAGTCTGGTGTCGAGACCTTGCTTGTCAGGAGTCGATCCGGCAGGATCTCTGTTGCACTGTTTGCCTGCATTGCAAATTTGCATCGCAGAAAGACCATCGATTTTATGCTTCGCATGTGAGTAGGTGTCAGTGCTACGCTCGAGGTGCCAACATGACGACATACTCGCGCGTGCTTTGTCCAAACTGCACCATGTCCTTGTCCCTGAGCTCGAGATAGCGGCTGTCCTGTATCCTGCCCTTGTTGAGCATGGTGCCGTTGGCGCTCTCGAGATCAATCAGATACGGCTTGACCTTGCCAATCTTGTCGCCAAATTCGTTGCGCCGCTCCGTGTAGCGGAACTGGATGACCGCGTGCTGCTTGCTGATGCTGGGGTGCTCGGCGGGCAGGTCGACGACGGACATTTCCCGGCCAATCAGCCAGCAGCTCCGGGAGCTCAGGTCGACCGTGTCCACAACGTCGTCGCCCTTGAAGATGTAGAGCTTCCACTGGTCCCGTGGTGACGACTTGCGCGCCTCGGAAGGCTCGTGATATTTGAGAGTAACAGTAGAGCCGTCCGCCTGGGTTACCGAGTTGGAAGCAGCTGCTAGAAGCCCCGTGTTGCCAAAGTTTGCTTTCTCCTTGGGTTTCTCGGGTTCCTCGCCCCGAGTTACCGCAAACGAGGCTTCCTGTGATGGGAGGGCGGCGCCTCGCTGAATGGGGTTGGCTCTGCTCTTTGTTCTGTCATCGTTACGATCTTCATCCTCTTGTAAGCGTGATGAGAGCTTTCTGTCGTCGTTGTTGCACCGGTGCCGCCTCTCTCGGTTGCGGCTCCTGTCGCGCTGCCGGCTGCTGTGGGAGTCGCGGCCAGACCTACTGGCGGAATCTGGCGTCCTCGACCTGCGTCGCTCGCGCGACCTATGGCGACGTCTATCGCGGTCTTCGTCACCCAGCGACCTCCGTCGCAGCCTATGTTCTTTGCCATCGCCTCGTCTTTCACTGTCGTTATGGTCGCGCCGCCTTCGGCTATCGCCGTCGCCATGGATGTCGCGCCCCATGGCTTATGTAGCAATTGTGGCTTGCCCTGGGATTTTTGCGCTGCCCCTTGAACGGCCTGCCGCGCTCTACTGTACAGGTAGCGGAAGTTCCCTCGGCTACTTTATCGGTCGCAGAGCGGCTTGTTGGGCGTTGGCTAGTCACGGCAATGTTGTAGCTGCTAAGTGGCAGGCAGGCAGGGATCCTAAAATTTAGCTGTGGAGTGCTTTCAGCAATTCATGGAACTTTCCGCTCTCTGGAACCCGGCGCTCTAGTTCCGCACCGCTTTCAACTTGGAAAAGGTCAGGTCTGATAACATGTCGACGACTAGATTAATTTTGCTACATCCTAGTGTACCTTGAATGTCTGGTCTATTCACAAAGTGGCGACCGCAGCAGGACAGGGCCACCAGATGGCGATACTAGCGGGCCGCGAAATCATGAAAGATGTGGCTAAACCGATAAACATATTCCAAGTAGCCGTTTTCTTGCGTGGTTTATAGTTAGCATTGCTATGAATAGACGGCAGTCAAATGCACTTTCCAACGATATCCGGCTACGACATGGTGAGAGAATGAGTTGGGAGCTCAGCTTTCTAATTCTAAACACTAGCACTACTGTAGCCTACGGTAGTTGATCGGTTTCTCAAGAAAGTCATTCAATTATTTCAACATTGGAAAGAACGGGAGGTTTTGCGCGCGCAGTTGTTAGAACAAGCGAAAGTTTGGCCAGCAGTGAACAGATTACGAAGAGGCTGCCGCGGGATGTACTTTATATTAGCCAATAAGAGATTAGTATCCAGCAGTAATTCATCCGGTATGGTGTAGTGGCTAACATCGCTCGCTCTCACGCAAGATCCGAGCAGCCCAGGGTTCGATTCCCTGTACCGGAGAGTGTTGTATTTTTGGCCCCGCACGGCTATAACTTTTGGTGATTTGTCTGTCCATCAATCATCATCTTATTTTTCTTTCTAAACGATAGGCTGTGTGAAGGCTTCTTGTAGTACATATTGTTCTCCTCTTGACAAGCGGATTTCGGCCCGCTTAGAGTCTTACTCATGATCCGGTATGGTGTAGTGGCTAACATCGCTCGCTCTCAATAAGTCAGTGGCCCGAGCAGCCCAGTGTTCGATTCCCTGTACCGGAGTGTCTCCTTCTTTTTTGTTGTTTTTATCATCTTTTTGCCTTGGATGGCGTTTTCAAGGGAGAACGTGATATATGTGTGGGAAGGATGGTAGCGTTAGGCATCGAACTCGGAGGTGCATAACCTATAACGACAGGCTCCTTTGCCTCGCAGTTTATTAAATCAGCACAACTTAAATCACTATCCTCGAGGACGTGCGGATATGACGCAAACTTGGCATTATATATATACATACTAAAATAGGCAGCTATACACGCAGGGCACGCAACTAGGCTTATAGTATAATAGCCTAACCACGAGTCCTAGAATTGGAAATTAGTATATACTAATTCAATTACTAAATTAGTATTTTTAG
>JARJRE010000463.1:0-41497 GCA_030783385.1 Akanthomyces dipterigenus | reverse complement strand
GATGCCGGTGCCGCCGGCAATCAGGCCAATGTGGTCGTGCTTGTTCTCGGCCCAGGCGTACTTGGGCAGGGGACCCTTGATGTCGAGCGTCTGGCCGGGCTTGAGGTTGTGAATGTGGGTGCTCATGGGGCCGCCGGGGTACTGCTTGACGAGAAGCTCGACATAGCCGGGCTCATCTAGAGCGAGGACACGTTAGCAGTATGTTCATGCCAGAAGCAGGCTGCAGCCGTCAACTTACTCTCGTCATTGATGGGGGTATAAGGACGGAGGGTGGCCTTTTCGTCGCCGTCGCCCTTGAACTTGGTCAGGACGGCGCTGGCAATGGGTAGGCCGGGCACCTGGTCCTTTGCGGGAAGCTCGAAGCGGAAGCGTTTGGTGTTGTGGTTGACGTCGACGACCTCGGCGAGCTTGAGCGACAAGAAGCCCTGGTCGCCGCCGGTAAAGGCAGCCTTGGCGGGTTGCTTGGATGCGGCGCTGCCCTGGGCGCCGCCACTCAGGGTGCTGTAGTAGTAGGCGCCGCCGCCGAGGACCGCCGCGCCGAGGACGTAGACGGTGGCATTGCTGCCGCCGCCGCTGGGGCTCGGAGGAGGCGGAGGAGGAGGAGTGGCAGCAGCAGGTTTGGCAGCCTGCTGGGCAGCAGAAGGGCCAGTCTCGGTCGCGAAGCGACGAGCGTGCTGTCATCATGGTCAGCGTTTCCGCAGATTTGAACAGCTTGAGTCTGCTTTGAAATCCAACTCCAAGGATTGCCGACAACCAAAAAAACGAGCAAAGGTCAAGGGCCCGATTGCGTTTAGCAGTAGAGAAAAATAGCAGCACATACCATCCTAAGCGGCTGAGCCGCGCGAAAAGCAGATCGAGCAAACATTGTGAATGATTTTTAGATGTTCCAGGTTCAATTGGCCTTCGGAATGGATATGCAGGGACGTGGTGCAATCAATCTGCGGGAGCTACCGGGAGCTCATTGACGTAACACGGCACAGCAACCGCTGTGAGCTCCCCACCCAAAACAGATGACGCCATGCACGTGATGCGCAACACGAAACTTAGCTACTGGTAGTGTATAAGCGTAACGGACACACCTGGGATTTGCACGGTCTTGAGCACGGCTAGCGGGTGCTAGTAGAGGCAGTTGATCATAGCTAGTATCGTCTTATCCAACGGCTGAATATACTTTATTTGCTTTAATCCTACACTTGTTCGTGTGGCCACAACAGCCATGCCCCACTGTCGTATCTCTCGCCTGCCTCCGCTTACATGCATCCTCCTATGCCAGTCAGCTGTAGATATATAATTATTCAGAACCACATTCCATGGGAATGGCTGCACACAGTAAACACACATGACTTCAATGGCATAGTCTGAGCGGAGGACATGCTGTCATGTCGGCAGTTCTCTGAGCCTCGGGGTTCGGACACGACCAATGCTTCGTCACTTGTCGTGCTCCAATTCTGCGCTCTTGCACATATTGGCACTGGATCGTGGACATGGCAACCGCAGTGAAGCCATGTCCTTGTTGAATCGGTTCGATCAAAGAGATCCCGTGGTTTGTTCGCATTCTCATGATAGAAACTTCGCTCACGTCATCGCTCACGTCATCGGTGCTGGGAGCGAATATTTTCTTCTTCCTTTGATGTGGTAGCAGTTTTGGAATCCCTTGACCCTTGGTCCGATGATCGCTTGTCTTGTTTCAAAATTCCACCGTCACTCTCCTTGGGCAGTGTGGGCGTATCGTGAGATTGATTGATCGTTGGAGTGCTAGTCTGGCTGCCGCCACGCTGACCATGGTAATGCACGACTTGAGGCGGGGCCTGCCCAGCTTGAAGGCCCAGCTGTTCAGTTGGGTATGGGTTGAGGTCTTTGCTCGAGGTAGAGAACATGGACACCACAGGCTGGTGATAGCCATTGGTGCCACTGCCACTGCCACCGCCACTGCCAGTTGGCTGGTGGTGGCTAAAGTGTTCAGCCTGTGTCGGGGTACTGACATCGTTTCCGGAGCCCGCGGCGTCGTTGAGATTGCCCGTCAGGCTGTTCATTCCTCCTTCAATATCACGCAGAAGCCGCACATACTCCTCGGGTACGAGCCCGCTCTCCTGAGTCTTGGGGTCTTCGGCCACCAACCAGCCCTGGCCGTGTCGGTACGAGACCCAGATTATCTGGCCTTCCACGAGAGGAAGCTCGTTTTCGTTTTCTCGCTCAAAATCGAAAAGAGCGACAGCCTTTCCGTGAAACTCCTCGTCGGGCGAGGTGATGGTGAATTGGTAATCTCGTGAATAGCGAGATTGGTCCGCATCCTGAAAACTAGAAGACGCAGGGGAGCTTGCATTCTCAGAGCCAACATAGTCATCATGAGGGCGACCAGCCTGGTCAAAGTGGTACGCACGGCTGTGTCGTGATTGATCAGAAGGATATGTGACAAACTCGCCGCCAGGGCCGTTTGCCTCTCCTCCTTGATTCACATAATACTTTTCACGGCCATCACCGCCGGTGCCAACATAGTAGCCCCTCTCGCTGTCGTAGTTGGAGGAATTGAGAATCTGACTGCGGTGCGCACCGCCGGTTGATGCTGTAGACTTGTGCTTGCGGTGTCGAGTGGCGACCACGGGACTCTGCAGATCTTCGTCTTCGCTATATGGTGGGCCTCCGTCACCACAGTGAATCGGGGGAATGTCATGTCCGCGCGAAAGTCTCTCGGATCCCCAGAAATGCGAAGAGAAGCGCTGGTCCCAGGCAACAGGAGGGTCTGACAGTCTGCGATTCTCGCTGGCAGGAGTAGTCCAGCCGGACGGCGGCCCCGACGGTTCCGGAGGAGGCCCATAGTGCAGTGGATTTGTATATGGATATGCGAAATCGCGCACGAGGGTGTATGAGAGGGTGGAGGGGAAGAGTGGAAAGGCGTTGGATTCTGGCCTCGACTTGGACGGGACAGAACCCGTGGAGTATTGGGAAAGACGGTTCCTCGAGACGTGCGACATTGGTCGCGAGAGTGTTGAGCGGCGTGTGGAGGGCGAGGGCGTGGTCGTGGTCGTGGTCGTGGTCGTGGTGAGTGGTGGCAGCGGCGAGGGGCTAGCCTTGGGGGCGGGAGAGGAGTCGTTGGCTGACGAGTTGGAGCAAGTAGAGGTCGGAGTCATAGCCGCAGTCGTCGTCATACCGTCGCGGGTGAGGGCAGGTGGACGGGCGCCTTAAGAGGCGGGCCGCGCACCGAGAGGTGTATTTGTCGCTGGCGGTGCGCTAAGGTTTTTGTACGACGCCAGCAGCGGTCGCAACGGTGGCGCTGCCGTGATGGGACGAAGCAGGCGGTGGGCGAGCGGAATATGGAACCAACGATGGCCTGTTATGGCGGTGCCGGGAGGGAGAAGCCAGATGATGCTTTGTCCAAGTGCGGTCACCGGGCGCAAGTCATGGGGGGAGCACGGCCTGCTGGCGGCTGGCGCAACCCAATATTTCGCAGCGGCTGGAGAGGAGGGCGCAGACGCAGGCGTGAGCGTGGGGTAGGCTGAAGCGGGCAGGGCACAGAGGCACACGGCTGCGGCCCAGATTCAGCGAGCTGAAGCCCAAAAGGAGGATATGGTAAGGAGATGCTGCAAGAGCCGCGGTAGCAAGCACCGGGCAGCCGTAAAAGGAAAATTGAGGAGCGGTGGGATGAAATATTTTGCTGTAGAGAAAAAGGCAGAAGAGGAGGAGAAGGAGGTGGAGGGGAAACATGGATTGGAGCTCAGGCCCGCCCCAGCTGGCCAACTGCTAACTGGGGTGCTAGCCTGAGCTGGCGCCAAACAAGGGCCACGGCCACCAACCCGCAGCCACCAGTTCTGAGTAGCCTTTTGGCCGGTGGACGGCTTTGCAGGCGGCAAAACCAAAAGGGACAAGGGAAAACAAGATGATTCGCATTGGCTGGTGTCGCACACGAGGTCAAGGCGCGACGAGACTGTTGGCAGATGTAGGAATGATCTAGGTCAAGGCCACAGCGGTCATCTATAGGTAGGTACTAAGGTAGTGAAGAATACCTAACCGCCACCTTAGTATATCCAGGCACCTGGGCAGGCAGTCATCATCAAGCCTTTCTGTACCGTAAGAACTTACTAGGTAGGTACCAGGCACAGGTACCATCCAGCAGCTTGAATAGGCATATCCTGACCGCAATCGCGCTTGGGCATATCCAAAACATCTGCCAAGAACAAACCAACCATGTCCGGTCCTCGGCCGCTTTGGCAAAAATTAAGTCCGCCCATGTGCACAAGCCTTGTTTCCATCCCTTGCTGCCATATAGGCACGACCCGATCAGCCAAGACTATCCACTGCTACACTGCAATTGCAGCCTCATGAACCCCTTAAATCCCTAAATAGGTACTACTTACTCCGTACTATACAAGACAGATCTGAGGCTGAGCACACGACCATCAAGGACGTCTCCAGCGTTGCACATGCTATTTACGGGACGAGCAGTAACACGGCACTCTGCTCATTTCCAGGTTATTAGAAACGCCAACTGCCAATGTGGGGTCGGGGCCGAACTACGTAAGTTGCTTCTTTGCATAGTTAACATGAGCTTGGCTGGCTTGTAAAACAGGTCCTGGTGCTCGTGTACAACAGACCAAAATAGAAATCTAGCTCTTCGTCAGCTCTGCACGACATGTTCGGACCCTTGTAACTAGCGACGCAGACAAAGACGCGAATCCATCCGCCCAAGATGGCTCCCAATTTCCGAAAGCACAACTTCCGGCCCGCCGAGTCTTGTACCTGGACGCATGAGAGCAATCTACGGCCCCAACGGATTACTAGTACTAGTTACGGTATTACCAGTATAAAGATTAGCAAGGGATCCGACAAGAACCAGGGCCCACCAGGCGAACCTCACACCAACTTCTTCTGGCGTGCTGCCGTGCGGATTTGATTGCGACTTGCTGCCTGCCGCCTACCCATTGACACACTCGTCCGCAGGCCCCTAAAGATGTGCGGTCAACACTGCCGCCACGGAGCCGGGATGATCAAACCGAGCATGGATGTCAAGACTTATCCCGGCGGTACCACGTGTGAAGCAATATTGGCGGACAAGCAAGCGAGTAATTGCAAAACATGTTGACATCAACCCAAATTGGCAGCAGTGGCTTGTATCTTTACATTTACCTAGGTACCTAGGTAGGCACTGTAGATTGGTACCTAGGACCGGGGAACGCACATCCATTTCCAACTGTGCTAGCTTCTCTCCTGAGCTGCATCCACTGCCGCCGTCCACGGGGCAAAATCCAGTCGGCAAAATTTGGAGACATTCTTAGTCCGAAAGTATGTAAAAGACTTGCACAATTGTTGGCAATGACGCAGCCTCTCCCGTCAGGCAGGCGTCTAATCTGTAACAAACATCTGCAGTCGCTGTACCGCATCTGGCGCAGTCAATGATTGGACCACGAAGCCCCTGTGTTTCACATTTATGCATGCGCTAACGGCCGAACATTGTGCTGCCGGTCTGCCACGCTGGTGGACGCGGCCCAACCGCCCTTACAATACCGGCGTCGGAGCGTGCCACAGTTGTGAATGGAGAAATCTACAAGTTCCCTTCCTCGCCTCATCTATAGTTGTTATTTGTTGCTTTCCTAGTCTTGACGTCTTTCATGCTGGCTCATATTGGCACTGACAATAATTTCTAATTTTAGATATCTACTGCAAGCCTGGCTCGTAAACCGACATTTAGCCGCCCCACCAAAGCTAACACACAACAATCACCGCCCTGCAAAAACTCAACGCGTACTTTTCATCCTGCTTCAACAATGCCATCGTCCGATACCACCGGTTGAACTGGTGGCACGACGGTCTGTTATCGCCCATCTTATGACGTAGACTCTACAGTGCCAGGTAAGACGCTGACGCCTTTGACACCCCTCGCCCAATTCCATGATGATTTCAATTATTGGAGCTGTCTGAATCTTGCATGTGGATAGACACTTTATACGCAAACAACTTACAACTGATAGAATACTCTTCGCTCGCTCTCATGTCATGCAATATCATTCATGGCGAGCTTCGCAGCTAACCTGCTGATGTATAGTGTCGTCCTCGCCCCCAGGCAGCGACCCGGTCCCTTTTATCCTTTTCCCACGCGACGAGCGTGATACCCCGTCACCATGGCCGCCACAGCCAATGGTGCAGCTCCTGCCGCCAATGGCGCAGAGGATAGCCCGAGCGAGTTCAAGCTCAAGTTCTGCACAGTTTGTGCCAGCAACCAGAACCGGTATGCCCACGCACTGCCTATGCCAGTTTCCGCCAGTCCAATCTAACCCGTGGCAGCTCCATGGAAGCCCATCTGCGACTATCCCAAGCAAATTATCCCGTAATCTCCTTTGGTACGGGCTCGCTTGTGCGTCTCCCCGGACCGACCATCACACAGCCCAACGTATACCAGTTCAACAAGACGTCGTACGATAGCATGTACAAGGAACTCGATTCCAAGGACTCCAGGCTGTATAAAAACAATGGAATCCTGAATATGCTCTCGAGAAACCGCGGAGTCAAGTGGGGACCTGAGCGCTGGCAGGACTGGGCTATCGGTGTTCCACGACTCAAGCACACGACCGACCGTGGCAGCGAAGGTAGTGAGGGCGGTGTCGTCGACGTTGTCTTCACCTGCGAGGAGCGCTGCTGGGACGCTGTTGTGGACGACCTCATGAACCGAGGGTCGCCCTTGAACCGACCCGTCCATGTCATCAATGTGGAAATCAAGGATAACCACGAGGAGGCGCACATCGGTGGTCAGGGCATCCTGGACCTCGCCAACTCGCTCAACGCGGCAGCCAAGGAGGAGCGTGAGGCCGTCGGAGTCAGTGCCTTTGACATGGGCGGTGCTGCGAGCCGTGCCGCATTCGACGAGCGCGTGCCGGACATTATCGCCGCATGGCAGGAGAGATGGCCCAATCTACCGTGCACGTGGACCTTGGCGTGGTTCTAGCCCTGGTCAGCTACAGCAGGGAGTACATGGTGTTATTTTGGTTTATGTATAATGATGTAATGACAAGCTATGCAACTAGAATTCCCCATGGCGCGCTCAGGCCGCACGTTGAATCGAAATGCTTTTGAAAATGGAGCATTGTCACCTTTGGATATTGTCAATCTGGAATATGAATCTCGCCACGCCATTGGACACGATGTGAGCGCCAAGCTTTTTGGCTCGCGTGAGGCATCAAGATCAGGGCGCCATAAAAACGGCAGCCCGTGCGGAGCCGCAACCTCGTATATGCAGCATCCCCCAATAGCCTATCGGTTTGTTGGCGCTAGAATCGTGTGTAGCTGAGCCAGTGACGGAAAGCAGGATGGCAGGCGAGAGACATGTGAAGATGAAGATGAATACAACCAGGCGCCGTAGTGACGTGATTCTGCTTGTCAGTGGGCATGCGGCAAGCGTTTTTGGGGGCGGTGGCTAGCTGCGAACCCACCCTGCGTCTTGGACGAACGATGAAAATGAGTGGCAAGGTTGGATAAGGATTCGAGACATGTTTCGCGGTGACATGTTAGACGACGGTCGTGGCACTTTTAGGTTCCAATGCACCGGTCCGGCGAGAATTTGTGCTTTGTGTATCTGAAAAGATTTGCATGTGGATGATTTTGATACATGCAGCTTCCAAGCGTAGTCTTGGCAAGCTTTGTGAAAGAGTCATGTTTTGAAAACAGATTCGGCAGTACGAGTAAAGTCCTCTTTATATAGTTATGCTTTGGAAGTCGACGGGGCCAACAGTAGCGAGTTGATAAAAAAAACGTTCCATGCCGATTACTGGCCAAATATCTATAGCGCCACGAGTACATGTGGTCGTGTAATCTGTGACTCTATCAGTAATACGTGGATACCAAGGACTGTCTGCGTGAATAGATGTACAAGTAGGGAGCATAACAGACATGACAGCACAGTCCAGGCCGAAATGCAATGGCGTTGGCAGCTCGTGAGGTTTTGCTGATAAGACACTGATTTCCCCGCAAGGGCGATGCGCAGTGTGCGGCCAGTCATGGGTGTTGGCAACAAAGTCCGTTTTTGTTTGTTCTCCATAGCGCAAGAGAAATGACGGAAACAGTGTTTCCAATAGTTCACGGCAAAAGAAGTGATGCGAAACAGGCTTTCCACCTAAAGTTTGCATAGAAAAGGGACCCGACTCGAGGAGGGTCAAGCTAGCGGAGATATGCCCGCTACCCAGCGGGCACAGGAATCCGGAAACAAGAATGCATAATGATTCGGTGGCTGTTAAGCTTCTGCTGATCCTCACATTCTGTCATGAACATGATGGCTTGACTCGACTCGCATACAAACGCTCGGAGGTTCCGTGGTGGCCGAGCCGAAAGGTGACTGGGCCAGTCGTGTGCGTGGTTGAGCTGCTGAGTTGTTGCCAAGAGAAGAGTTTCCACACCACCACCAGCTGCTAATAATAACCGACCGAATTTATGATCAGGGAAGAGAGGGAGGGGAATTGATTGGATTGAGTGGCACTCGGGTCACGAAGAAGACGGAAAAAGAACAAGACCAGACCTGCCCCGCCCCGCCCGCCGGCCCATCTCAGAGGGGCCGCTAATTTAGCCCGCTGGTGGTGGTTTTGGCAAATCAGAGCACGGCAGGGGAGGACTCGGGTGGAATTCCTTCAGGGGAGAGAGAGGATGGCGCCAAGGGGTAGAATGGCACTAATTTTGAAAAAGGGACCAGGATGGATAAAGTGTACGTGATTGGTGGCTGGCTTGGTTGGGTTGCGGTTTGCGCTGCCGCCGGTATCCTCACGTTTGGTTCCTGCAAGTGCCACATGCATACTAGTTAACCTACCAGTTGGTACCTCTAGCCAAGTTACCAACTGTGAGCAGTTTGGCAGTGACCAGTGCCCCCTTGCAAATCTGTCATAGGTACTGATAAGACGCGAGTTAACACTTAACAGTAGTATGTGGCAAACTCCATCACCTCGCTACGCGCCGCCCGTTTGCGCCATTCGACTCTTGATCGTGCCATGCGGCTCATGCCTCAGCAACCACCTGTTAGCTGCTTTTCTACTTACTGTTGCGGTACCACCGCCAGCAGGTGGCTCATCTTGGATGCATGTTCAGCCTTCTTCACAGGATTCTCTCTGGTGACTGCCTGTTGTCCTGCTCGCAACCACCTACCAGCAATCGAATCTTGCCTTCCCACACACACTCCTCCCCTCAGATAGCAAACATCCACCATCACTATCCTCATCTAAAAAAATCCCCTAAAATCTCCTCCCCCGGCCTGGTCTTCCCCATCTAGCGGTGGGCGCCAGAAATTGCCAACAGTGATATTACGCCCAGCAGCTCGTTTCCCGAACTCTCTCCCGGCGCCTGTTCTTCTTTGTTCTCGCTTGCTTCTTTTCCTTCTTATTTGTTCCATACAGTAAGGCTTTTTTCTTCCCTTTTTGGCTTCTGCTCAAGAACCCACAACGCCCATTCCACACTGTACCACACTGTCCACACACGCCTCCTTGCGGCACCAGCGTCACTCGTTTCAAACCCGCCCTGGCATTAGCTGCGTGTTGTCTTTGTCGCAAGAGGGGGCGGGCCCGCCTAGGTTAGCAGGGGCGACAAGAGATAGGGAAGAAAGAAGAAGAAGAAAAGCAAACAAGGAGATTGTTGCAGGGCGGCACACTTATCGATTGCCGGTTGCCGCATTATCTTTGACCATCCTGCTGTTCGACGAGTGCGGAACAAAGAGACGAGGGAGTTTAGGTTTTGGTTCTTACAACCGCGTTGCAGACTACACATCGGTCAGCATCCACGTCGTATTTCTTGCACTCGATACCATCGTTGTCGACCTCGGACGCCCTCAGATTCTGCACAGCTGCCTGTTGCGACGAAGATTTTATTTACATAGTGCCTTTATTATCGACAAGCTCACGGCCCCTGCGATAGCCGTTCCCAGCAACAAACCCTACCCGCCTATCCGGCCAGGCAAGGCACTGCGCGCCGCCTGTCTGAGTCTAACACGCGGACTGCCGCAAGTATTGCACGGAACAGAGCCTGTTCACCTACGCAGCAACGAGGCATTCATCCGCCCGGAACACTGGCCAGTGGACTCTAGCGGCTTCCCACTCCCAGGCCAAGATACCGGTGCTAGTATCCTTGTATCTTTCATCACTGGACAATTCTTGGTCGGAGAAGCCACACGACGACGACCCCGACCGACCAGCTGGCCAGGGGGCAGTACACTGTGGAACCCTACGGCCGACTACTGTACATTTCCGAGTTACGTCCCAGCAGCAGAGGCTGGTAACACTTCACTGGAAAGCGACCAAACAGCCTGGAAACCTGCTATTTCACTCCGAGGCTATTTCACTCCGAAAGGCACGCCTGAAGCCCTGCCTACCCTTTTCCTGCCCTTGCTGCTGAGGTGTGGCCGCCAAGGTTCAGTCCTGCAGCGCCCCCCAGGCACCTCCAGGGGCTTTCAGAACCCCCCTCAGGCCCCCCAAACCCCCGTGCCGCCGTGCCTGCCGCTGTCCGACTCCTGGAATCGTCCAAGACACCGCCACGGCCATTTTCCTTCTCTCATTCAAACCCTCCCTCCGCAACCCTCTCCCGCACCATCATGAGCGCCGTTGGTCGCAATGCGCCGCTCTCTCCCATTTCTGTAGGTGGAAACGATTGGTCTATGCCGAAATATCCTGGTGGCGACGGCCCCTACCCCAACAGTCGCGGCAACCTCGCCTCGCCCCCGAACTCGGGCGGCTCCCACAGCAACATGAGCATCAACGGCTTTCCTGACGGTCCCAGGAGCACCGGCGGTCCCTCTCCGCCTCCCTCGGTCGGCCGTTCCTCCAGTGGTACCAACATGTACGCCAGAAGCGATCTTGGTCCTCCCAACGGCGGCCCCGGCCCTGGCCCCCAGCAGAGGGGCAGTGAGCTCGACCAGGCCGTCCTTCACGAGCACTACCTCACCCTCCGCGTATTCCTCAACTCGCGCGACTCGGCCGCGAAGCAGCAGCCTAACAAGGCGCGCGATAAGCTCCTGCGACTCTCCTCCGTGCAGTTCTTCGAGCTGAGTACCGACGTCTTTGACGAGTTGATGCGCAGGCAAGCCACTGCTCGCATCCCACAGAATGCTCCCAACCGCCCGCCCGCCTTTCTGCTCCCCGAAAAGGCATTTCACCCGAAGCGGAACCAGGCCCGCCAGCGACTGTCTTCTCTCGGTCACCCGCGCTTCCGGGACTTGGCCGCCGATGTCTTTTCGGAGCTCGAGCGCCGATTTCCAACATTTGTCGGGGGTGAGATTCCTCGTGGAAACAGCGCCATGTCCAGCCGTAGCGGTGGCCGCACAGGCACGCCGGTCAACGGTGGCTATCCTCCCAGAGGTCAGAGTCGCATGAGACGTCCGTCAGACGCAAGCTCAATGAGAGGCGGTCCTCCACCACCAGACCCGTACGGGGGTGTCCCTCCGTCTCCCAGTCTTGGTGGCGGTGACTTTAGTCGACCCATGCCCAAGCAATTCAACCAAAATAATACCATAATTCCCAACAAAAGTACCATGCTTGAGGAGGATGACGGCGAGGGCTCATCAGAAGTAAGCCGTGGACCCCACCGTGTGGCAACTACCCCTTGCTAATCAAACACTCTAGGCTGATAAGAAGCTCATTGAGGACTACGAACTACAGCTACAAGAGTTGCGCGGGAAACTGGCCGATATAGAAACCCAGAAAAAGGACGACGAATCGCGAGCAAAACAAGAATGGGCCAACAGGCTAGCCGAAGCTGAGAAACGAAACAGCTCAATGAAGCAAGAGCTAGAGAAGCTGCAAGACAATCACGATCGCGAAACCCGTGACCTTCAATCGAGGCTGGTCGAGATGGAACGTAGTTCCGGTAGCATGCAAGGTGGTGGAGAGTTGGAGGTGGAGAATGAGGAGCTACGCAACTCCCTTAATCGACAGCAACGAGTCACCGACGAGGTCCGCCAGGAAGCTCAGGAATTCCTCCGTGAGATGCGGACACTCTCTCAGCAAAGCCACGCCCGCTACGAAAAGCAAGTCGAGCTGGAGCGCAATGTCGAGGCGCTCGAGGCCGAGGTCAAGGAATGGCGAAACCGATATGCCCGCACAAAGACGCAGCTTCGGAACCTGCGTTCTTCGTCACTTGGCTTGTCGGAAGATAGTGAAGGCGCACGTATGATTCGAGAAAAAGGCTTTGGCGACGATAATGGCCTCGTCAAGGACGTCCACGTCACCAAGTACCAGATCGCCATCGATGAGCTACTGCAGTCGGCGCGCCGGGACAATCCAGAAAAGACGATTGACGCAATGAAGGCTGTTGTGGTCAGCGTGCGACGAATTACGAGAGATGCCGACGGCGTGGCACGAAACGATGAGCAGCTGGCGCAACAGCAAGGCAAGCTCAAGGCCAGAGTATCCGCGACGGCCAACAATCTCATCACCGCCACCAAGCACTTTGCATCAGGGGCGGGCATCTCGCCGGTGTCACTGGTGGATGCCGCCGCGTCTCACCTGACAGTGGCCATTGTCGAGCTGCTTCGTGTCTGCAAAATTCGTCCCACACCAGCCGGTGAGCTGGAAGATGACGATGACGGATCCGTCACACCTGTGGATTCGGCAAGCTTCTTTTCGCCTCGCAGCACATCGCATGTGGGATCTGCGCAAAACTCATTGCCAGCGCCCCCAGCATTCCAAGGATTGAGCGGCATGCGAGCGAGTGCCGAGTCGTCGGCCTACAGCCCCATAAGCTCACCCCGAGAATCGATGGACCCGTATGGACGAAACGGCACCAATGGCATGACGAATGGCTACGGGCACAGCGGCAACGGCCACGACGATGGGTACAAGGTGTATGATGGCTACTAGACTGGACGAGCTTTCGTATTCTGTTGATCAAAGATGACGCGCATTGTTGATACCCCACGGGTCTGAGTTCAAGAAACCGGATCACGAAACTGCTGGAATTATTAAGTTTTTTTGCTTCGTTTGGCCTGGCATGGCAGAGCCACGCATGGTTATTATTACATATTTTGGAGAATCGAGGTTGAAGAATGCCTCATGACATTTGCATGCAACGACAGGGACACTAGAAAGGACACCGAGGTGGACGTGCTGGGATAGAAGGACCTGGAGCTGGCGTTTGACCAAGCTGCAGCCCAAGGCGCGAGAGAGCCTTGGGGGTACATATGCAGACGAGTCTATTTATATCATTAATACGAGGAGTTATTTTCGGAAGGAGGGCGTCAACGAGATGTATGTCTTGTTGGTGTGTCTCATGGACTTGGTTCAATTGAGCGAACGGTCTTTTTTGCTTTCTCGACATGCTATTTGGAATTTTTACCATGGATATGTCTCCTACACGTGAATTGCCATGGTCCACGGGCTAGGCTTCAACTTGCACGCAGTTGCTGCCCCTTGCTGATGAATAACTATAAAATACAATTACCGTTGGGAGTTGTAGACGTATCTTCCCTATTGCTGAAACTAGGAGATGGATGATGAACAAATATCATGATGAGGTGTCGTTGGTGCCCCATTAATTGACTTCCTGAATAGGCAACTATACAAGGGCAGGGTGGCAATATGTATTGTGGCGCGAGCAGATGAGCCACGTTGAGGCGTGATTGGAGGGGGGAAAAAGCATCAAATCATTTCAATGATCTAGGGTTAAAATGCCGGAATGGTTTATAGACGTTGTATTGCAGAAACAGGTGCAAACCGTCGCACAGATCTCGTTTTATGGATATAAGGCCGTTGTGTGGTAGCGCGGCGACGGCCGCTCCGGGCTGCAGCCAACCAAAAGCCTCAGTCTGGCCACCGACACTCCCCCGCTATTTTTTTTTTCTCTTTCCCTCTTCCCTTGCTATTTTAGAATCCGCGCATCTGAAACCCTTCAAACAAAACGCAACAAATTGTCCAAATTCGTGATCCGGGCAGAAAACCTTTTAAAATGGGCAACGTAAGTCACGAAACACCCCCTCACTAGGAGCTCTGCATCTGCGTGCATGCGCACTACCCCTCCACGGGGCCCTTTGTTCTAACCAGATTACCAGGGAGCCAAGGCACAGCAGAAGCGTGAGCGCAACGCCAAGGACAAGGCCGGCACGGCCAAGTCGCAGCTCAAGGTGGTATGTAAATACCCCAAGCCATGTTCATGTCGTCTTCTTTCTTAGGCTCTAGGCCATGCTGACCCTCACGTTCTGGCGCAATAGAACGCCGCCGCCTGCGACATTATCTGCACCGTCTGCCGTTCCACCTTCCTCAAGACCACCAAGCCGCCTCAGTACGTTTGTCACCAGACGTGCACATGTCTTGATGCGACAAGGTATAATGCTAATATTAGTGAACGAAAACAGGCTGCTCGAGCACGCGCAGAACAAGCACAACAAGGGCATAGCCGACTGCTTCCCCTCTGCGGCCGCCGCGTAAACAGACGTCGACGAGGATGCGAAAAGAAAATCCTTAGGCACGAGTTTACGATGAAATTATACACGGAGTTCCAACGGGTAGATACAAGACACACGGGGATGAGGAGTTTGTTATTTTGATACATTCAGTCAAGCGAGGGCATCCAGGGTGAGGCGTTGTGCGGTAGAGAGATGTTTGAAGTTGAAAGCATTTAACAAGTTTGGAATTTTACCCATTACAAGCTACAAGCCTGTCTGATGCTCGTGGTAAAACACAAAATCCTACATAAAATTCAGTGAGCCTCTACTTTGGCCCCTGAAAATTCAGTGAGCCTCTACTTTGGCCCCTGAAAGCGACGACACATGCTTCACGCCCTCTTCGTGCGTCGTCGTCGTCGTCTTGTTCTCGCCCTGCTGCTTGGCCTGCTCCGTGCGAATCGCGCGCAGAATGTCCGGATACCAGCGCTCCCCGACATCCGGATGGCTCTTGACGCGGTTCCGCAGCGTCGCCTCGCCGAGCGTCTTGGCCGCGCCGCCCCTGCGAAACGTAAACTCGACATCGTCGACCCGGCCGCCGCCGTTGCGCGCCACCACCTGCCGGCGCTGCTCGCGCACCTCGTCCGGCACGGCGCCGACGCCCACCGTCTCGAGGTCCTCAAACGCGGCGTCGAGCTTGACGCCCTGGAAAAAGGGAATCGAGAAGCGCGCGCCGGCGCCGGCCGCGGGGGACAGCACGCGGTGCGTCGTGCTCACGCACACGCCCTGCGTCAGCGCCTCGAGCCCCTGCCCGATGGCGACGACGAGCGTGCCCGCGAGCGGCGGGCAGTCGATCCACGCGCCCGCCACGTTTTGCACCTGCAGCCCGCGGTGCGGCGTCGCCTGCAAGAGGTAGCTCGTCAGCATGCTGTCCTTGTGCGGGCCGACGCCCTGGCCAGCCGCGGCGCCGGAAGACAGCCCGAGCGTGCCGGCGTCGGGGTACTTGACGATTTTCAGCTTGTGCTGCTGGTCGGCGTCAAAGTACCTGTCAAAGGCGTCGGCCGGCAGCTGGATGGCCTCGGCGATGAGCGAGGTAAAGGCGATTGAGACGCGGCCCATGCGCGTCATGTAGTCGGTGTAGACGGCGCGGAAGCCCGGCAGCGCCGCCTCGGCCGGCCACTGGTTGGGCGCGAGCAGATTGTGGTGGAGCGGCGCCGAGGGCTCCGGGACGGGGTGCTCGGTCGACAGGTCGATTTGCTCCCGGTGGTCGACCTGCCCGGCGGTGATTTCGGCCGACAGGCGCGAGTAGCCCAGAAAGGACGGCGCATTCTTCATTTCAATCTTGAGCCTGGGGGTTGCGCATGTGAGCATATTATAGAATGAGACTTGTAAAAATTGAAAAGTAAAGGAGATGAACGGCAAGAGCTGGTCTATCGTAAACTCACTTTTCTTCTTCGGGCATGTCAAAGAATGCCTTGCCGTGCTCCTTGACCTGCTCAAACAGGCTGTCCGGGATGCCGACGTTTTTGAGATACAGGAAGCCCACCTCCATCAGCGCATGGCGCAGCTGTTTCAGAAACTCGGGCTTGGTCGCAGGGTCTTTGGCCTCGGCCAGATCCAGGACGGGAATCGAGGTAAACGACATTTGTCAACTGAGTGCAGCTCGGCGCGGAGCTCTTGGAAGATCTGATGCGCCGACTGAGGATGCGGGACTCTCGTTTTCTCGATGCGCCAGAATACTGTGGGAAGCAAGAGAATAATCTTTTTTCGTTTATGTACAATGCTCGTCTCGATATATGCTCCGTGCCTGATGCAAATTTCAAGTCTAGCATGGCAAGTCCTTTGTTGCCGAATGAATGCTTATGAATGGCGCCATCGCCTTGTCCACTCACTGGTCGCAGCTCTATTGCGCCAGGTCCCCCCGCACGCAACCGTCTCGCGCCGGAGCTGTCCTGTGGGGTCCGTTGTCGCCACCGCGCCGAGCCGATCCCGGATTGGATCAAGCATGCACCCACGCTCATGCCCTTTTGTTTGTTTGTTTGCTTCCACCATTGCTCTTCGTTTTATACAACATTAAATCTAGTAGGCTGCATCCTTCAAGAAGACAGCGGCTTCGTACCCAGCAGCCCGGTCACTTTGTAGAACATGTCCTCCACAGACGGCCCTGCAAAAGCCGGCGCGGCATTGAATATATCGGCCAGACTTTGCTGTGATATGACACTGGTGGGCACGTCATCCAAGTCAATGTCCATCTCGTCCTCGGCGATATCGTCCTCGGCAGCTTCTTCATCATCACTGGCCATCAGCACGTCGCCTTCAGTGGCAGCAGCATCTCCATCCGTAGCCTCTTCGTCCACCTGGCCATCTAGTTGAATGTCCTGGAGCGGTTGGGCGGTGACTATCGAAGACGGATCAGAACCTTCAGTGATGGTCCATATTTGCGCAGCGTTGTCCAGGGCAAGAAAGCCGCTTGTTCCGGGGGCCGTAGTCAGGCTGACGATGCGGTGTGGTGTGCTGCGGACCATCAACGGCTCAGGGTCCTCGGGGCTGAAAACGCCAATGCTAGAGATGTCGTCAATCGGCAGCGTAACGGCAAAGTGGCCAGAAGTGTGGTCAACAGCGAGCTGTAGCAAATCCTCCATGCCGGTAATTTGAGGCACCACAATACCGTAGCGCAGCTCGTCGCTTACAATGTCGTAGACGTGCAGGACATCTGAAAGAATGACAACAAAGGGCGACAGCGCGCGGATAGAGTGCAGCTTGCCCTCCCAGAGACCCTCGAGGATGCGAACAACCTTTCCGGCGGCCGCATCAATCACGTATACCGATCCGAGATCGGAGAATCCAAAGGCCGCGAATATCGTTGAGCCATCTTCTGAGTATGTGATTGTGCCTTGAGGCGCAGACGAGGCCGCCATGTCGGTCATGGCGCCCGCCCCATGGCCTTCGCCGACCGGAATGACTTGCGCGCAGCTCCAAGAAACCGTGTCCTTGCCAGTAGCACCCTTGGTCACAATACCGTTGATTTGTCTCGTTCTTGGCCGCCACAGACGCACAAGACCGTCGCCACCAATTGTTGCAAAACATGTCGATGAAGGGTCAGAGGCAAGATCCAACACAGGCTCCGAAGACGATGTCGCGTGGGGTCCGTTGACTCGCGAAACCAGTGCGACAGGCTCATTGTCATCTTCGGCTTCCCAAAACTTCAGATAGACTTCGCGACGCTCTCGGATAAACTGTTCCCTAAGTTCAAGGCTAACGTTATCAATGTCTCTAGCTGCGGGCTGCCAGTCGTCAACACTGGCAAGCCACTTGCCATCGCTAGAAAATTCCACGTGCGTCACCAGAGGCTCATCGATAGCATGGCCCTTGTTCGTCATGTTGACGTCAGTGGGTTGTGTTCTTGCAAGAGCTTGTTTTGAGATACTGGTAAAGGTTTCGAGGTCAAATGCTTGGAGGAGGGGCGCAGAAAAACGACCAGACATGGTGGATTGTCTGCCAGTGCCGACACAAACGTGCAGGCGAGCTGGTGCGTTGCAGCGGATTGCGGCAGGAATGCGCTGGCGGACGTGGTCTTGAACCTCCCAAACACGCTTGACGAGCTGATCCTTGGGAGTCTGAATATCTGTGGCGGCGGACTGAATGCCGGACACATAGGCGGAAGGCTTCATTTCAGAAGTAGAAATGATCATGGTCGAGTTGTCGTCGAGATGCACCACATAGGAAGCGCCATCTGAGGATACCACAATATTCTCTACACTCCCAGAAAGATGGGGCAGGAAGTCCTTCTTGGAAGTATCCAGCTGCCACAGCACCAGCGTATTTTCAGAACCACCAGAAATCATGTAGTTGCCGTCTCTGGACCACTTGACCGAGTGAACAGCCTTGCGATGCCAGTGGTATTTCTGGGCGTGTATTGTGCTGTCAGATTGCTTGCCAGACTCGGTCACCTGGCATCGGGCAATGGCGTCGTGGTACAGGTAGATGCCACCGCGAGCACCACCGACAATCACATCGACAACCTTTTCCGTTTCGCTGCGTGCGTGCTTTGAAGATCGCTTGTATGCGCGCAGATCCAAAGTTGTGATGAGGTCCGGCGTGTCGAACGAGTAAAAGTCATACTGCAGCTTGTCCGACTTGGCGGGCAGCTGCTTGGAGACGCCGAGAAACAGGCGGTCGTTAATGGCGCCAACCAGGAATTGGCCGTCTTTTGTCGATTCGAGGAGTTGAAGGCCGGTGCCCTGGCGTTTGAGAGAGACGAGAGATTTTGATTTAGGCGTCGACGATGCATCCCATTCGTATGCCACCAGCTCAACACGCGTCGACTTGTCCGACTCGGCCACAATGACAACCTCCTTGGAGCGGTTCTTGGCACCAAAAGGCACAACGGAAATGGCGCGTGCTGTTTTCGACGCGGTCTGGAAGCTATCGCGGCTCTTGGACTCTTTGGTCCAGTTGATGCGGTATACTTGGCCGTCTGCGCAAGCCACCCAGACAAAGTTGGCATCTTGTTTCGACAGGCGGGTGGCAACGATCGAGGCGGCCTTGGAGTCTTGCGGTGCGGAGGCACCAACGCTGCTGACAGGTATACGTCTCACAAGGAGAGAGTCGGTGGCCGAGAAAACCTGGATTGAGGTATTGTAGGTCAAGATCAAGTGCCTTTACAGATGTCAGTACTGGCTGCGCACATCTTGATTTGGCAAGATTTTCGACTTACTCTCCATCGTCGGTCAGGATCGGGTCAATGTCCAGCATACGTCCTCCCATGGGCTTAGAGATTTTCCAAGCGACATCCGAGCGATCAAGCCTCTCGGCCAGATCCTTGGTCGACGTTGGCTCAGCGAGCTCTCCGTTTGCATCCTGAGGACGAGCCCTCTTGGCCGTTACCTCGTTCTCATTGCTGTCTCGCTTGCGCTTCTTGTTCTTGTCGACCTTAACCCGCGAGACCCGTTGTCCAGCCATCGTAGATTTGTGTAGTATAGATTAACGCACCGCGATTGGTGTAGGCAAGAAGCTTGGGCTCGACACTCGAAAAAGTCGGTTTACAAGCCGCTCTGAAATTTTGGTGAACTTTTACTGAGCGATAAGATAAGGCGGCCACTTTTTTTTTCTTGTGCTGTGCCGGGCAAACTTCGGACGTGGAGAAAATACAGCGAGTGTTCCAGCACTGCGAACCCAGATTGATCCGTGACTTTTTCAGCAGCTAAAGCGCCGCGGAACTGATTAGAAAAGAAGCGGGTGTCGCAATTCTATCGCCAAGATGATTATCCCTATTCGTTGCTTCTCCTGCGGCAAGGTATGATTCCCTCGATTCCCGACTACACGATGCGCGCACAGGTGACTGACAACCCATCGCAGGTCACTGGCGACCTTTGGGAGCGCTACCTCCAGCTCATCGCTGACCCCAAAAAGACGGATGGGTAAGCTCCTACGATGCGTGTCAGGAAACAAATCTTAACTAGCTACCAGTGATGCAATGGACGAGCTCGGACTGAAGCGCTATTGCTGCCGCCGCATGATCATGACCCACGTTGACCTCATCGAGAAGCTCCTCAAGTACGATCACTTACGCAGATGTCGCCCGACCTTACGGTAAACAATACTAATTCATTACTTACTCAGATATACCCCCGACGGTCGAAGCGAAATTAAGCAGAAGCTCAACGAAATGGCATAAATTACAAAACGCGCCGCGAGCGATACGCAGGCTTTCATGGGATGGCGTTTTTCGGTACTTTTTCTTCTCCGCTAGATGGAATGGCGTACGATGCAGGAACTTTTGCGATAGTCATATGACAAACATGCTCAACTATGAAATGAATGTCTCAGTGTGTGCCAACAACATTGAATGTGAAGACCATGCGGCCAAAGGGACCCAAGCGAGGTGGAAGCAGGCACGGCATCTAGCGTCAACGAAGCTGGAAACTTGCTGCAGTCAGCCCGAAGACTGCCGGTCTGTGTTTGCTATAAAAAGAATCATGCAGAGGCTCCAGGTGGCGCAATGTCAGTCGGCGACGAGATCTTTTGTCAATCCGCGGCCTGAGGTTGCACGAGCAGAAAGGTATTGCTCAGGGTCGCTGACGCATGTCATGGAGCGCATCGTGCAGAAATAGCCATGTGGGCAACCTCACCGGGATAAGACACTGATGGGCAACAAGGTTGGGTTTACCGGTCCGTTTTTTTCTGAGTCTGTAACACACAATACAAACATCCACGTCACCCGGCAGGTAGACAGTTGAGAGGTGTTGGTGGTGGATGCATGGCGGTTCTGGGCATACGCCGACCCGAAAGCATATCAGGGAGTGTTACACCACAGAGTGACTGATCAATGATAGCCGGGCCCGCGAAGACTCGGCCAGCCGTGCTGTGTCTGCCAAGTGAACGGCGAGGCGTGTCAGCCGTGTCCGTGGTGTTGGTGGTGGCGGCCTGCCGGAGAAGCGACGGCGCGCATGAAAGGGGCCCTTCCTATTGAGCTTTCAAGGCTGACACGGTGCAAAGTGTGTGACGTCCATGCTTTCTTCTCTACGTGTTTTATGACAAAATCCTATAGGCGGAACGATATATATTGGCGATTAGTGGAAAGGGTAAAGGCCGGTTATGCTGAAATGGAGCTCGACTAAAACAAATTCTACTGGCCAATTTACACCGACTCTGGTTGTCCGCTGTCAGCAATTGGAGGTATCACAACGTAGGAGCCGCAGCAGGGGCTGGGAGACACGACGAAGCCGGCTCGGTAACGGACTTGCAATGCTACCCCTGCGAGTAGATCAACAGCAATGTCTCCTTTCCCTTCCGTCATATCAGCGAAGACATACGCAGTATTTGTCGCACGAGTATGTCGCGATGTCGTGCAAGCTCAAGGTGGCTGCGTGTGGATGCCCCGCTAACGCTGGGTGTCAGGGTATCCGGCAGAAGAAAACTTGAGCACAATGGACATGAAGCCGCCGGGTCCAGATTGTCGGGACCAAGCAGCCAGTCATAACAAGGTTGCGGAGCTAGCCAACTGTTTGTCTCACGAAGGTGACTTGAAAGTTGGGGCCAACGCAGCCCTGGCGACGCTAGAAGGCGACATGGGTATGGAATGGCGGTAGGCCGTCTACTGAGGGCCGATGTGCGAACCATATCAGGCTGTGTTATCTCGGAGCTGAGTAAAGTAATCACGGCGAGTGTGCCGGGCCTGCAGAGGCTGCGCTCCCAGTTTCGGAGGTTGCCTTACTTTGGTAGGCCCGCGCATCAACAAGGAGCGTCGAAGTGGTGGGCAAGGCCCGGCCTTGTTGTTGATGAAAAGAGTTTTTCCAGATGAGAGCCGGGAATCATAAGTGTCGAGAGGAAACAGCCCTCCTCCACACCACCCTGCAAAAATGGTCAACTGTCGTTGGCTGTTGACAGCCACCCCGACTGCAAGGCGACAGGCTTCGGCGCTTAAATTCATCTGCGTGCTCTGACTGGCCGAGCCAGATTCGTTCGAGCGTGGAGACGCCATGGCTAGGCCTTTGTCGGGATAGCGTTCCAGCCTCGCGGCGTGGCTAGCCAGGTTGTGTGTAGTTGTCGTTGTCGGAGCGAGTCCGCGCAGGTTTGCGCCGATGCTGGCAGGTCGGGCCTGCGTTGCCGGTGACGAGGAATAATGGCAGAGAAAGCTGGACAATGAAACCGCTGATGTCGGACGGAGTTTGTCCTGTTGTTCAATGCGAGGGGGAAATTGTAATGAGCCGTGGGTGACTGACAATGATGTGGTTTGTAGTGCCCATCGAGGGCAGCAAGCCTCTGGCGGTTACTGGTGCCTGCCTGCAGGGGGGGCAAAACATGCCTCGTGTAAGTCAGCGGTCAGGGTCGGGACCACGATCATCCAAAGGATCGAAGAGAGAAGCTGAGGAAGAGTTGAGCGGAATCTTCCCCGTGCGTTGCAGCCAGTTCGCGTCTTGCATTGGACTTGTTGTCAGACAATGGTCAGCTACGCCGCACCGCCCGAGATGCTGGACAGACAGGCGGGAGGGAAAGGCGGGCATGGAGGCAAGCTGGCCGTACAGAGCTCTAGGCGCTAGCAAAAAGAGGCTACAGCGGCTGCTCCACCCAAGCTCAACGCCTCGAAAGTTGGAGGTTGCTGGACGAACAGTTGCTGAACAGGCTCCGTTGGCGCTGTTAGCACAGAGGGGAAGCGCAGTTCTAGAGGCTGAGATGGCTGCTGCAACTGACTGCTTGCCCGTGCAGCAACGCAAAACACGCAGCAGCAGCAAGAGCTGAAATCATCAATCGCATAGGTACCTAGGTACTGGGTAGATGGGAACTGCACAAGGCACAGTCCTCTTGTCTCATCTCATGCCAAGTTGGACCTCCATGTCCGCGGCCAGCAGAAGCAGCTAAGAGGGCAAGAGGCGCATCTGCACTGCTGCAGGACCACGACAGGGATCCTCCCGCTTGTGCAGTTGTGTTGTGACTTGTCTGCTCCCCTCCACTTTCTGAGCTCCAGGCGGCCAACAGGTTCCCCGTAAACGTGCCTTGTACACTGCAAGTAGCGCGTCTGCATCTGTGAGCGCGGCGCTACCTCAAAGTACCTAACTACCGTAACCTTTTGCCTGGTCCGCCCGCCGCCTGTCCAGACCCTGGTCACGGCTGCGCTGCAGCTCCTCGTCCCTCCCACTGGGACAGTGAAGCCGCCGCCAGCTGCAGCCTGCAGATTGCGCACCAGCGGTGCAGCACGCGCACCACGCACCACACAACACACCCGCACAGCTCCATCGCCCGTTTGCTCTTCTCTTTTAAGCTGCTGCTCCCATCCACCACGCTTCTTCCTCTTGTTCTTTCAACCTCGCCGCCAGTCGTCGTGACCGCTGCCCGCTTCGACTCGAGGCCCATCGCCGCCGCAAGGCCCGCGTCTGTAGCCGTTTTAGTGCCGTGTGCCTTGCGCTTCCGGCTCCCCCACCTGGCCTCTGCGTATCCGGCCAGGCACTTTGCTGGCGTTGGCAGCTCTCAATCCGACCTTGTCTGGTCCGGCTCTCGTGCCTTTGGTCGGCGGACGATATCACCCAAGCAAGGCTTACTTTGCAATCTGACATTCGCTTCAGCAACTGCTAAGCTTTCAGTCTATATATTCTGCACCAATTGCCCTCTGCGTGCCGCGTGCAGCTCGTCTCAGCTGTTGCCTCGCACCTTATCATGTCCCTCGAAGCGCCTTTGCGCCATTCAATCAGCTACATTCCGTCCTACAACATGGCTCACCAAGGCGACTTGTCTGCTAGCACAGACTCCCCTCTATCTCCTTTCCAGCCTCGGTATGTATCCGATCCGCTTTGTCCAATGCCCGCCAGCCTTTTGCTGATATCGTCACCCCAGATCTTCTCCCCAGTCGGCCACGGCCTCCGGCTCTCTGCGGCCTACCTCTGCCAACAGGATATCCTCCAACCCAAACCAACTACTCAGTCCCAGCGACTTGGTAGGACCGTCGCCTGTGACCTCAAATGGCACAGAAACTACCGAAATCGAAGATGAGGCCGCTGATGATTTGCTGAGTCCGCAAGATGGAGACCCCACGCAACATTATGAGGTTTGTTCTCCCACCTGTTTCATTTCCTGAACTTGACACTAAAAATGACTGACAGGCTCTGACGCTTGCTACAACTCTCCCTGACAGTATCCGTCAAAAGGGTCCGGAGGAGTCAAATTCCGTTATTCATGCCCCGGAGAGCTTTCGCAGCTGGGTACGCTAGCATCACAACCCTTCTAACAAGAACACCGCTGACAACTACAGACCTCCAACGAGTCTACTGCTCGCCAAAGTCAACCTAGCGAAAAATCGTCACCTGAGATGGACGACGCAAGCCTGCCGGCCAGTCCTCCCCACGTAAGACTGCTCTTCATTTGATCGTGTTACGCAGACGCTGACCATGCGGCGAATCAGGCCTACCAAGACTTGCCTCCTGTTATGACCGACGTCAAGCCTGTGAGGTATAGCTTGGACAGTTCCACTCCGCAGGCCCAGGATCTCCAAGACATGTTGGCTGAAAGTAACCGTCTACGTTCGAGCAGTACAAGCAGTCTTGAAAGTAAGTCTCAGTATGCAGCACTTCGAGATCGTGTGGCTCATATCTTTTTTTTTAGAAATCGAGGAGCAGACAGAAGCCGAAGGCGACGATGACGATCTTTATTCCGATGGAGAGGGACTTTTCGGCAGGGCGCAGCTTCGAGGACAACACAACGAGATTGAGCGACTGAAGCTTTTGTTCAACACAGCGTGGACTTGCTGTCTGGAGTTTGGCAGCTACAACACACGACGCAGGAAGCGAGATTTGAACACTTCTTCGGTCTCTGATACCCACGTTTATGCATGGCAGACATGCTGGAAGCTTTGCGAACGACTCTACAATGACGAAACCAGCGACAAGGATTCTCTCAACATCCGCGATGGCTTAAATTTATGCCGAAAATTTTGTCAAGCGTTGTTTGAGCTGCGTCCAAGGAAGGACGAGATGTTCGACTCCATGCTGCGTGTCACTTTTGAATTGAACAACCAGTAAGCATTCGCAGCCCTCCATCATATCTACTCTGCCAGCATACTTACTTTGAGTAGTCTTTACAGCGGGCAGGATAACCAAAATCTCCCCGAACAGTTTAGAGAACGCACTCTTGACTTTTACGTCACCATCTGCCACCGACTGATGAAGCAGAGAAGCGTTTTGCAAGACAGCTCTGACAGAATTCTAAAGGCATGCTGGGCCTTGACAGAAGTTCTGTTTAGTATCCGTCAAAATCGACGCGACGGGAATCCTCCTGACGAGAACCTCTTTGTCGCTGCCATTGAAGCCACTTATAACCTCAACGACTTGTTTCGCGAAGGGCTCAGCGCTTCCAGATCGGAGCGAAGCACTCCTCGGCCCAGCCAGACGAGTTTCTCGTATCAGTCTCCAGGGCAAACAGGCAGGGAAAGTCGGTCCTCTAATCATTCCTCCCGGTCCAAGAGAGACGGCAGCAGTAGCAAGGCTTCGTATCAGGAGGAGCGACCAAGAAAGCCCCCGCAAGTGCCGGAGACTCCAGTCACCGAATTTGAAGACACGCCAATCTCGCCAGAAAGTCGATCCCCTCAGATGCCCAACATCATGATTCTTGGCCCGAGCAGCGATGGTGGCCGCGGTGGCCGCTGGCCCAGCAGCGCTTCTAACCTATCAAGCTACTCGCACAACAGCAACAGAACATCGAGCACCGCCACCACCACGACAGCCACCGAAGATCTCAACACGACGCGTGCCAAGATCCTCATCCTACGAGCTGCTGTTCAGCTTGGCTTCAATAAAGAGGCTATTGTAGATGTCAAGACCGGCGCCACAGCACTACAAAAATTCGTCTCCGAACTACAGCCGGGTGCCTTTGGCTCCCTAGCCACCCATGCAACTCTATTGCAGCAGTACAAGGAATCGATTCTCACCGACGGCTTTATTCCGCGGAGCAGCTTTGTGCTCTCGTCGCGCATGAAGAGAGTGTCGGTGCAAGATTTGGCCAAGTCGGTACAAATCATGATTAGCGCGTCCCAGTCGCGATATGGCTACCTGCGGGAGCTGTTCAAATTTGTGTGCAGCTTCCCGCTCGAAGAAGCAGATTCCCGACGCAATCTCATGATACAAGTCTAATTCCCCTCTCCCCGGGACCAGAATCCGAGCCTACTGAAATGGAGTCGAGAGGCACAAGTCAGAGCGGGCTTGAGTCACGTTGACTAGGCGGTCGCTTCCATCGGCTAGTCATTTGGCAACTCCTTCTCGTTGTCTCCATCATAATCCAGGTCGGCAAATACGGCACGAACAGTGTTGAGGGCCGGGAACACCCCGGCTACGAGAAGAGAATGGTAGGCTCACCATTCTCGGTGCGACATTGGGCTGCATGGTCAGCTTGTGCCTACACCGGCTGCTGCAGCCAACCGCCTATCCGTCATTCTTCACGCTTACACAGACCTCACATATCCACCCCCGCACACGTCACAGACATAGCAAGATACCCCTCGCATCCTTACCCACGAGACATGACTTTTCTTTTTCTTATCTTCTTGGATACGGTGTTTTATTTATCTAGCACATATATACATCGATTCTCAATGCAAATCTTTCAAAACCAATATATTAAGATACGTTGTTGCATAAAGGTCATGATAGCAAAAGATGCAAAAAGATATCCTCACCGTATATAAGAATAGGAGAAGGGTATCTTGAAAACTAAAAGGAAAATGATGCGGCCAGATCCCCTGCATCATGTATGCACCCGAGCAGAAAAAAGCGCCAGAACAATAATAGCAAAGCAACGATGCAGGAGTCCTCCCGCCGGGGTATCATAGATGAGCAGTAGCCCTTGTCCAACCCAATGTGTAACGCCAAAGAGGAAACTGACCCGCCTCATATTCGCCTTTGATAGGTGCAGAAACGACAGCTTGGCGGAAAGAGGAGACTTCCAACCGTCTCCTGAACCAGACGAAGAGATCCGCGCACTCTCTTTTCCCCCTTCAGGTCTTCCCGATGATTCAAACGAGGCCGTCCCATCCCGAGGAGGAGAGAACTTTTCTGTGCCATGCTTGCACGAGGTGATAAGTGGTGAAGAGGAAACCATTCTGCAAGTATATGAACTTGCCATTCTACCCGGGGAAAGGTCAGTCCTGTTTCTCTTGTCTCTGATTCACAACCGGAATCAAGAGATCCAAGACGACGAAAGAAGCTCCTCAAAGGGTGAGAAGAAACAAGTCCCAACGCACCATGACGATTAAAAAGACACATACTCGCAGTAAAACCATCGGTTCTGTAACCATTCTAGTAAAGCAATTCAGCATGAAGCACGACCCTCGCAGCCGTTGAGGGAACATTACGACGTCATCCCCGAGTCTTGCCCATTCATCCACCAAGATGGTTGGATGTTTATGGAGACCCTAGAAAGCTTTGGTCGAAAAATCCTTCGCACGACGCCGAATTTTCAGTGGTTCTGACCTCGACATGTCCACTATTGCTGGGCTGGCTAACTGCAGCAGCTGGATCGTGGGACGGGCCTGTAGTGGCGGCCGCAGCCTCGAAGCCGTTGCTCACACCCGCATCAAGGCTCGGAGTGCCGTCTTGGTTGTCTTCTCCATCGGGATTCATGAATCTTTCTATATGCTCGATGACGGTCTGCGAGATATCGGGCGTCTCATCGGAGAATGTCCAGTCGTTGAACCTCTGGTCAAACGGCTCGTCAAACGGCGTCTGACTGAACATCCCATTGTCTAGCGGCTCGTCGGTCAGCTGCTCCTGCACGGACTGGTCGCCGCCTGGCTGCTCCTCGGTAGACAGTCCAATGTTGTTGGGCTGCTCGAGTGGAGTCTCCAAATAGGCAGAGTTCATTTCCAGCTGACCGCAGGTGATCGTGCCTTGTTGGGCTGTTGCCTCTGTATCCGCAGCCACGGCTGGCTCAGATGGACCGGACTCCAACACTTCCACTGAGTTCCGCCGGGAGGAATCAAAGCTGTTCATGGCCGCTTGCTGCGCCGAAGAACCTACTTCCTGCAAAGTCGGCCGCACATTGACCAGAGCCTGCGTCATGTCGCCCTGACTCGTGGTCTGCATGTCTGGTGCTTGCGACTCTGCCGCCGTTGATGGCTGACACGCGCTCGGGCAAACTTCCATTGGCATCGGCGCGTCCAGAGGCGGCGCCGGGTTGAGATTTTGCGGAGCTGGCGCAATTTGCTGGCTAAACTTTCCCTGCGGCGCCGGGAACGAGCCCATGGCCTGCTGCTGCCAAAAGTCGGGATTCTGTGGAGTCGAACGTGTTAGCGGCCTTGTATTAACATTTACAGGTGAGAATGGTTTAGGAAACGTGGCTCGTGGCCAGTATCGTCGACTTACTTGGGATGGCACGAGGCCCTGGAGCTCCGGATTCTGCCGATTGTGCTGCATCTGCTGCCACTGCTGAAGCTGCTGTAATTGTCGCATCTGCTGCAGTTGTTGCATCTGATGCCGTTGTTGCATCTGTGTTTGCGACTGCATCTGTGACTGCATCTGTGACTGCATCGGCGGCTGTGGCTGCGGCTGGGTTACACCCTCGGCTCGTGCCCAGAGATGCAACCAATTCAGCGCCTGCTGCTGCGTCATGGCCGCCCGTTGCTCTGCGGTCATGCTCTGCAGCATGTAGGATATGTTCCGCGGCTGTGTCTGCGCCTGCGTCGCCGCCGACGGCTTGGTCGCGCCAGCAGCCCGCGCCCACAGAAAGCACCAATCCCGCGCCTCTTGCGTTGGCATAGTCTGCCAATGCTCTTGGGTCATGTGTCGCAGCAAGCTAGATACAACTTGCGGCTGCGACTGCGGCATGGTTTGCTGGGCCTGGCTCATTACCTGCGACTGCTGCTGCTGCTGCTGCTGCTGCTGTTGCGGCTGCTGTTGCTGTTGCTGCGGAGTCGGCGACCGCTGCCGCAGCCGTTCTAATTCATGATACGGCCGCGGGGTTGAACTGCGACGCCGCATCCGGGATCTGCGGGCTGATCTGGCTTCTCTCGAGGGTGTTCGCGCTTCAGGGCTCTGGCGGTGGTAATCTCGTCGGCGAACAGGCGCGTCTGGAGTTGCGTGTGTGCCGTGGTACCAATCGATGGCTCCGCCCCTTTAACACATGTTAGCTATATTGTTCACATTCAACAATAAAACAATCTTTTGCCTCCCAAGTTCAGACTTTGCTCAGTAGAAAGCACGCTCGGATAGATAGTTACCGTGAAGTAGTATGGTTCCTTGCCTCGGCCACTGGACCGCTGCGGCCGTCATCCAACGCTGGCTCTGAGTGGTCGTCCACGTTCATCCTCTCGTGAGATGGACCGGCGCGTTCTTGTACCCGACGTAACACTCCTTGCACATATTCAAACTCTTCGTCGACAGCACGCATTACCATCTTTGGCATTGCTTCGCCTTCCTCAAGGCAGAGCTGCGGGCACCCTGTGATCGATGGGCAACTGTATTTCCCGAGCTCGGGTTGTTAGCCGTAAATGCCACGCCGTTGCACTAGCAGCGAGCAATTCGTTTCTCGGGGGAGGATGGCATGGCTGCATCAGGAGCAAGGTAGTCAGGTGCATGGATGTAAAACTTACTTGTACTTGGGATCTCTGCCGTATCTGTTCTTGACGTACCGCAACTGGTTCTTTCCAAGCCGTCGACCAAATATTTCTTTAAATCCGTCACTAATCCACTCATTGTCGGTAATCTTGTGTTCGAAGAACTGTACGATTAACCAGTAAGTCTCCTCGGTGCTGTATTGTTTCGTATTGCCCATGGTCGCCTGTGCTGGCAAGGTGTTGGTTCGACTGGGCGCTCTACTGGATAGGCAGAAACGTGTTGGTGTCTTTTCTTTTTGTGCGAGATGGTTGATGGCGCGGGTCGAGCTGACAAGATGGCACAGGACGAAACTTTGTCTGGCTAAGGCCAAAAAAATGAAGGAAACAAGAATTGCAACGACTCACGAATAGGTTGGCTTGTGAGAGAGCAAACGAATTATATATCAGCAGTGTGTGCCTTTTGGCAAAGGATGCTGCGACAGCCTTTGATGTGTTATTGGCGTACGCTGGGGATTGTTCGAGGTGAAAGGGAAGAAAGGGCAGTGGGCCGCCGAGGATGTTTCGCCACGAAGAATGCAAATAAGGATTAAAGAAGGCAAGACTCAAAGAGATGTAGAGTGTCGGAAAGAGAAATATTACTTGATATCTCTGTTTGAAGGAGAAATGTGCTGAAGCGAGTGTGCTCGGGAGGTGCAGAGGGAAACCTGTTGAAACGACCCGGGAGTACTAGGAAATGCCAAACTCTTTATAGAGAAACTCGGATTTCAAGCTTTCAAGTCCCGTCTGCCCTCCTTTCCTTCTGATGGATGGCCAGGGTCACACTCCCCCCGGCCTGTCGAGCAAGTTCTACCTTGTGTGAGGCATTCTTTGTCGAAGAAAGAAAGTAGTGGCCAGTCGCTTCGAGGATGATGCCCTCTAATGATGCTTCACTGCCAGAATACAATGCTTTGTTGTCTGGCACGACCAATTTCCCCAACAATCCGAGGCGGAAACTGCCTGTCCATCTGATCTCGCGATGTGCACGGCATGTGTCAGAGAGCTTGCCACCTGGTCCTTTTTTCGAGCCTCGTCCCATGAAGGTATTGAGAATCCTCCGCATCTTTCTCCCCTTGATTATGCGTTCTTTTTCTGTCCTTCCCATTGTTTGGCACGAGACCTCTTCCTTGCCGACCCAGGCAACACAAGCCCAACTTTTTTGGCTCGCCCTCCGTCAAGATGGTGTCTCCCGCCACGACACAGAGACACTGGAGAAACAGGCACCCCGCCCAATTTGTGCGCCTGTACCATCCTACTCCAGACCTCTTGCGTCTCGCCTTTTTTTTTGTCCGGGACTTCTTTTCAACGCTGTGCTTCTCCTTTGTGCTGCTCTGGCTCCGAATTGACACCTCGTGTTGCCGCCAGACGTCTACGCTGCAAGACGTATCACCGCATTTGGTCCGGAACATGTAGTACATGCCGCGGTAAGCATCTATCTGTCGTGATCTGTCAGGTCGTGGCGGATGCTGGGCGGTTTTGCGGCATTGGTCGCTGTGGCGTGACCGGTGGTCCGGCTGCTTACGAGCAGGCAGGTCGTGTTTTCTTCGAGCCAGGATTCACGGTGCGAGCTGTCATGGTGGTGCAAGTCGTACAGCATATAATTTTTTATATGCCTGCAAGTTGTGTAAGTTTGAGGTAGCATACGTAGCGACGGGACTGATACTGGTCAGTAGGCGCTCCCAGGCTTGCTAGATGAGGCGAGAAGACGGCCGTGATACTTGTAGAAGTGATACCTGGACAATATTGACAGTGCCTTAGGAGAAAATTGTGTCGAATGGTTTTGTAAAAACCTGACGGTGAACCGTGGAGCTGGTGAAGGGGGTGGGCGGGGAGAAGTCGTCATTGGCAGAGGCCAGAATGAATCCAGGTAGTAGATGGGGAGGTTACCTCTACCAGGCGGTGTATCTCCGCTCTTGTGCCTTTCAGATTGGGCAGAAACTCGTTCGCCACACTTATAATAGGTTGGATGTTCGTTTTGGCTCGCATGTGTCGTGGGTCTGAAGCGTGCAAGGTGAGAAATGTGGTGCAAACGGTGGCATGATCATGCGGACAGTGATGAAGTGCGTGGTTCGCAAACTGTCCTTGAAAACTGGCGAACAATATCACCCTCTGTTCACTGACCTTCTTCTGAACCATGGCCTACTTGGCCCATCGTCTACATTTTGGATTGTCGATCGTCTATCGTTTGTCGTCTATCATCTATCGTCTATCGTTGCTTGTCTAAATCGTCTCTCGTTGAATCTTTTGCTTCGAAATCGCCAGCCTCACTCCTTTAATCGTCCTCTTCCGTCAACGGAGAGCCGCCTCTCGAAAATATACCCAACCAACAGCGCACATTACCACCGCTCCCCTCCTCTTCATCGCCATCGTCGTCGTCCGTCGCCCAGTCGTCGTCGCCCACAAACTCGTCCTCCTCCTCGCAAAACAGCGGCGGCTCCAGGTCCAGCATCATCTGCTTAAACTCCTCAATCAACTTGAGCGTGATGCCGTCGCGCTTCGGAGACATGACCAGGGCTCTGGCCTCTGATCCGAGCGCCAGGTTGCGCGAAATGGCCGATGCCAGCAAGACAGGGTGGTTGTCATTGTACAGCGAGTCGGCAGCCAACACAATCTAGACACGCACGCACGCACGCATGAGCCGCCATCTCTCGTCGTGAACTCGATTCAGCAAACCAGACTTACCGGAAACTGATGCGGCTCGCCAAAGAGCTCCTGGTCCGACTGCGCCGCATCCTCCTCGCCTCCCCACGTCAGGCACCCGACGCGCACATTCGCCGCTGCCGCCTTCACTACATCCCTGTTGGCAGCCACGTTGTGCTGCAAGTTCGGCACAACGGCCGGCAAATCGCTCAGCGTCACCGGCGCCCTCCAGAGCGCTGCGGCCGCGAGCCCCAGCAGACCAGTGCCGGCGCCCAGCTCGAGCACCGCGGGCGGTGTCTGGCCGAGCGACTCGTCAAAGAGCCTAAAGAGCGACGACGACGTCGCCAGCCGCGGCAGCTGCTGCGCCAGCACGTACGCGCTCGCCCACGTCTTGAGGCCCAGTCCGGCGGTGCCAGTCAGAGCCGGCTCGCGAATTACCAGCTCAAACGGCTCGTGGCGCAACGCCGTCATCGTGGTGGTGGCGGTGGTGGTGGTGGTGTCGGCCGCTGAAACAAAAGGCCAGCGCCGCACAATGTCGCCAACAGCCATGCGCCCGCAGCGCTCCGACATGCGCCTGCCCGCTGCCGCCCAGACATCCTCGCGTTCGTCGTCGGTGGCCAGCCACGCGAGCGTGCTCTTGATGACCGAGGCTATGTACCGCGTCTCTGCACTCTTGCGCTGCCCGGCGGGTGACTGCGCCTGGATGTCGAGAATGCCCTTGCGGCCGCGGTGGCTCCAGACGGTCGGGCCCAGCGCCAGACTGGCCAGGATGACGAGGAGATGGTCGTAGCTGGGCTGCTGCCACATCTGTGGCAGGTCCTCCACGGCCATCATGGCACCCCCACTGGTTGGCGTTTGTATCTTCTCAGAAAAGGTATGAAAGCGATTGAAAGTGGGGAGGCTCAAAACCGCCTAGGCACTCAATCTGCGGCCTTGTTTCGTGTTTCTTCCCTTGTTCTGTCAGTTTCCCGTCTGTCTTCATGTGTTCTACACCCTTGTGTCAAGGACAGGCTGCCGTACAAAGGTGAACACTACACACACAAAGGTGCCGTGTAAGTCGACAAAAGGCGCACGCTGTCGTGGGAAGACGCACTCAAAGAACAGCCATAGTGGCAGTATAAAACATTTCAAAGCAAGCAACCCGTTTCTTCTTTTAGCCAGCGGAACGCACGGTGGGTTTTTTTTTTCAATGGCCACCAACTATTTCTGTGTTGAGGGTCCCAGCGGGCCGATCCCTCAACGTAGGGCTCTGTTGGATCCGTGAATGGTTACCGCCAAGTTGAGAAAGCCCTCATTCTTTCCGTACCTGGACGCGCCTGCGCCAGACAATCCGCCCGTTGGTAGGGCAGAGGCCTTTGGGGCTCGGCATCGAATCATGCCGTCATGCAGCACGGGCGGCAGTAGTCGCGGGGCGCGTAGCCACCTGCCAGTATACATGCTCATTGGTCCGGCATTGCTAAGCGAGGTTGGCTCTCGTTAGTTGAGAGTAGACTGCAGCATCTCACAGGCGTATTCCAGAAAGACAAGTGCCTTGAATGTGCAATAACTTCTAGTCTTGTTTATTGAAGCTTCTTTTATATATCGTGGTATCTGTATCAACCAAATCATCAAAGAGCCGAACCTGGCTGCGAGTTCCTGTAGATGCTAGTCCCATTCCCAAAAATATTCCGCCGTGTAAATGCAACAAGTGTCCCAAACAAAATTAAACCATAAAAGCAACAAATTCCTTTTCAAAACGCTATGCGCCGGCAGAAAAATCAAAACACGCCTGTAGTCCAAGCAGCCGTCGAGCCACCATAGCTCCCAGATAGCTCAGGCTCTGCCATAAATTTCCCTCTTCATCACCTCCAGCTTGTGTCGCATGTTGAGAAGATTTTCGACCTTTTCTTGCGGCGGATGAGCCAGCGCCTCCATCTGGTAGTGCAGGTTTGCGTACTTTTCGTAGTACGAATGGAACTCTGTCGCCTTTTCCAACAGGTCCTGGGGCACTTCTTGGCGCCCTCGGTCTGTTGCGCGGTATTTCGTGGCCCCCGCCCTGCTACCCAGATCCGCCTTCCGTTTCTTGACCGGGGCGCGGTGATCCGAGTCGATGTCGGAAGCGTTGGTGGGTGGCGAAGTGGCCAGCGGCGACGACTTGATTGGCGAGGTATTCTTGGACTTGGTCGGAATTGTCTTTGATGCGTGGCGAGATGTATTATTGAAATCTGGCGCACGATCCTTGAGCTTCGAACCATTCTGTGGCGGAGGCTTCTGCTTTAGTCTCTTTGCAAGTGGCGTGCCCGAGCTTGAACTCGACTCATCGTCGTCGTGATGGGGCCGTTTGACGGGAGCAGGCTTTGCGGCAGGCTTCGCAGCAGGCCTCACATCAGGCTTCACAGCAGTCTTAGGGGCGGGCTTCGCAACAGGCTTCGCAGCAGGGCGTGGAGGCGGCGCCTTGCCGACGGCTGGCTTCGGCGTCGGCTTCGCTGTCGGCCTCGGCCTGGATTTCGCAAGCAGCGCTTCGTCCCCAGATGTGTCGGAGTTTTCAATAATCTCTTTGGACAAGACACGTCCGCCATTTGCTTTGGTGCCAGCAGTCTTGGGCTTCGTTGGCGAAGGTTTGGGCATGGCCGGCTTCGACTTGGTGGCTGGCACCGCCCGCTTTGGCTCCGGCTGTTTGACTGGTTTCTTCGGCTTAGTTACACTTCCGGTGGAGTTGGTCCTGGACATGCTCTCGCCTCCGGCCCTGCTTCGGTCGCTGCCGAGACTGTGGCTGTCTCCATCGTCCTTGGGAGTAGAACTGTCGTCGACTTTCTGCACCTTGATTTTGGGTGCCGGCTGAGTCGGGCCCTTTGCCAAGGATGCTTGCAGCCGGCTCAAGCATTTGCCCTGGTTGCGCTCTTCCTTCTTGAGTAATTTTTGCCATTCAGGTTCAAAGGAGGACAGCCGTTGCTTATCGAATTGTCGAATGGCATTCTCAATGGCGGTCCGACGCTCGTCCTGGCTGTCGTAGTTGTAACTCCAAACGTCGAGCTCTTTCCAGTATGGCTTTTTCATGCTCCAGGATTTGGTCTCGGAGCGGTACTCAGCCACCTTTTCTAGTGTAAACTTGAAATCGTCTGGCCGGCCCTGCCATTTCTCCCGTAGGTAATCTATTGACTTTTCACCTGCAGCAAGTTCATGAACAAGGGGCAACCTCTGTTCCTTTGCCCTTTCGACGGCCTGCTTCTCTGCTGAAGGTGCGGGTGTCGTCGCTGGAGATGGGTTGTGGCTTGGTGACGTCGCTATCGATCGCGGAACAGCATTATAACCGGAGAGGAGTTTGTTCTTGGCTTTACTAGATTTGCCGGTACTTGGGGCTCTGTCGACCATTTGTGTCCTGTTGGCAGATTAGTATGACCGTTTGATTGTCACAGAGAGCGTCTGACACGTGAACGGACACATACCTTTCCCTGGCATGTTCATGCGCGGCCAGCCCATTTTGCAGTGCTTCGACGCCGGAATCCAGCCCGGGACCTGGGCCCTTGTTCGATGAAGTCGTTTTTTGTTTCGCCTTGTTCGGAGGCGGCTTTGTGAATAAATTGGTGGTGACAGGGAGCCTGGCAGCCACCCGGTATGACTCGAACGGTCGTGTTAAATAGAGATCGTAGGATGATGAGGTATCGGGGCATGTTATACGGTGGGATTCGCTACCGTAATGGAGGGTCTAGACGTAGCAGGTTAGCACGACAAATAATATTCTCAGCGCCAGCTCGAGGGCTAGCCTCGACTACGCCTTCACAAGATTCAGGGCCTATTGATGACGCTGAGATCGACCAGGCAAGAAACAATCAAAACCGGGGGTTGGATACTTACGGGAGTTTTTCCAAGGGCAAGCTCGATAGAAGTCCCATTGCGAGCCGCTCGGATGAGACTCTCGACGGTGCTGCTACCCAGCGAGAGAGCAAAGGCCTGGGGAGGAAGCGGCGTATCCTGGCCCAGAGGGCCCTGCAATAGCAGACCAGCCTCAGGCACCTTGAGGCAATCCATTGTGAGGAGTCGGGAGATGTTGCGGTAGTCGTGGCGGAGTGGAACTGAGGAGGCGTATATTGTTTACTGGGAGGGCGGAGTATGGTTGCGAGTCGAGGGTGAGGATCGGGCGGGTGGGCAGCGAGAGCGAGCGCGAGCAAGAGCAAAAGAGCATAAAGTTTCGAAGAAGCGTACGTTATCGGACTTGCATAGTTCATATACAGGGCCGACCGAGAGTCGAGAAACGCAGAGGGCGAGAGATATTTGGCGTGACCGGCAGCCGGCGATGGCTATTACGAGGTGCGGACCCCACGGGGCCAGCAATGGGAGGAAGCGAATCACGGCCAAGTGGTGCAACGAGATGTTGCCAATGAGGCTGCAGAACAAGAAGATACAAAACGCAGAGTAACGTGAGACCAAGAGAAGCGGTCGAGAGGGTGGTGGAGGGAAGAGGTGGAAGAGTGAGGCACACGGTTGGAGGTTTGAGATGAAAGAGGATACCAGCAGCGACAGTAGGAGAGTGAGAGAACCTGGCTGGGGCTGAATGGGCTGGCCTGGGCTGGCCTGGGCTGGGCTAGGCTGAGCTGCCTTTGCTAGTAGGTAGGTAGGTACCTGTTGGAGAGGTGGAACAGGCTGGGCAGGCTGGGGCCGGCCGTAGCAGTACCTACTACAGATTACCTGCTGGTAGTATCTTGGGTGTGCTTGGTAGTACTGGCGCAGCCGTAGAACCAGTCTTTATTTTAGCGTACCTAGGATGACAGTCGGCCTGGGCCTGACCTAGAGACTGGAGGTGGAGCAAAGGTTGGTTGCTGTCTGTCGCCTGCGGATGGGTGTGCGAGTCTTGTGAGAGTTCAGAGGCTTGCTGGAGCGTGTGGCACTGTGGCACTGTGGCACCCTGGTTCTGAATGGGCATCTGGCCATCTGCTACAGTGCTGGGGCGCTATACGTACACAAATCAATATCTGCCTAAGCCCGATTGAGACATGTACCACCACGACAGTGACCTGTAGCCAGCGCCTGACACAGGCGGCAAAGGGCCTGGCACAGGCCAGCTACAGGGCGCTGGGCGCGCTGAAACAGATGTGCTGCCGTGTGCATGGGTACAAGGGCTGTGGTCTGGTATCACCGTATCACAGCGCATCACTGCTTACCTACTAACACAGCATACCTTACCGAATGACGCACCAAGAGTCTGTTGAAGTACAAATACGAACTGATGCGTATTTGCCGTAGTCCACACAGTGCCTGACCGACACAGTCACCAATTTGCTGACCAGTATCACCATTCATACATCCATCGATCCATCCTCCGTCCCTCTACGATATATAGAGTTCGAGCCAAGACAGGATGCCATTCGGTGCCTGTAACAAGTCAGACGGGTTGAGATGGTGGAAGTGGGTTGTGGGCTCTGGCCCACGGTATAGCCTGGGATCACCATGGGCTGGTGTCCCGGCCCGTGGTGGGCGGTGTGGGTGGTTTTTGTGGTCACGGTTGCCCGCAGCACCACGAATAGAAACCGCTAGCGAGGTGTTGGCGGTGGCAGCTGTTTACCAGTCAGAGGCACGAGCACGGGACATGGCATTCAGTGCCAAACTCTGGGCAGCGGCATGTCCGCTGCGCATCTGTTTTCAGTCGGTAGGTTGCTACTTAGGATCTGAGTGAAAGTAAATACCAATCAAGCAAAAGCGACACAGCCTCCAGCATCAGAAACCAAAACACACGGCCATGGCCCTGTCCTGTCTATGCTGCCCCATCAATGGCCGCCTGTCGGGTCCATTTTCAGGCGTAAACTGCAAGGAGCGCCTCAGACATGGTTTTGTCTGCGGCATAACTGGGTGCTGCCATGCGCGCCTCTCTTTGCCCGCCCTGACCTCGAAAATCTATAAAGAGTATAGACAGTGACCCGGAAGTATTTGAAACATAGTCTCAGGGACAAGCATCTCGAGAGTCAGTACGGTAATACCTACTACCAGTACGGCATCAACAGCTGCGCGCTATCGACGGCGCTGAGGCCCGGCCTCTCCGTGCCAGCACAGAAAAGAGGACGACCCCACAATACAATGCAGCGCTGTGGCCGCGCCAGTGAACAGACAGTTGACGGTTTATATGATTTAATAAGCCATCAGCCCCTCGGCGACCCAAAACGGGCCACAAGTTTTGCTCCCTCCCAATATTGATGATAAGAGTATTAAAAAGCACAAGCCTCTGGGATTTGGTCACGCTTGTATCTGTGGAGCTGTCCATGGAAACATGCGCTGTCTGAGTCTGCATGCTTCTCTGCTGCCCAAGGTGCTGCGAATGGCAAACGGCCCGGCAGGCGACCAGCCGCCAGCTGTCAACTACCTACAGATACAGACGTTCCAGCTTCACCCTCGCGCCTCCTTCTCGCATCTACATGTCAAATCTCCAAGTTCTCCATTCATCACCAAAAAAATGCCAAATCGATCTAATGTGAAACCAAAGTCGCTCGCCGCCAGCCTTCAGCCATTCAAGGGATCCGGGCCGCCCCACACGCTCTCCCTGCATCACCGTCCCGAGCAGCGCTGCGGCCGACCAGTCTTCAACACATGCGTGTGCCAAGGCCAAGATCCAGTCGCTGCAGCATGGCACCAGGCCTCTCATCTTCAACTTGTCGTTTTGTGCCGCTTCATAGCCACAGCCAAGCGCAGAAAAGGCAGTACAGTTACTACCAAAAGTTTCCTGCCCGGGCTATCGCTTGCTCAATGGCGATTGGCAGCCCTGTTTGCACGCTCTGCCTAACCACCAACTAGTTAGAGGCATTGGCGTCGTCAATACTGCCGTACTGGCACTCGTTTCGTGCGCCTCGCTTCTAATTACCCGTCAGGCATGTGCCTGTCAGAGTAGCCCACTCACATCACAATGCTGTCGCAGAGTGTGGCCAGCTAATTATTAAGCTACTGGTAACTTTGTGATAGCGTCGGCTCTGTCCGTCGTGCTGGCGCCAGGTCCTGAGACAAGGCTGTTATTCTCGACGGCGGGAAATCTATTTTCGCTTTTGACTCGCCGCCATATCATCATCTGCTGCTGCTGCTGCTGCCGCCGCGCACTTACTTGACAGCCCATCATTTCCGCCATCGCGCACATGATGGCTGCGGCCAAGCGTCCCAACTCCCAGGTCTCGTCGCTAGAAGAACCTGGCCAAGCCGTCCTCACCCGCACACCAATTGACTCGTATGCCCGCCACGCTACGGAGCACATAACTAGTTCTCGTAACCCCAGCGCTTTCCATCCCAGCACATCCGTTAGGGCGTGTGCGACAGAGGCAGGGTGTGGGCTGAGAGCATACAGACACAGCGTGGCTAGCTGGGTTTCCGCCAGGCGCCGGCCCGCCCGTTGATGCAGCAGGGCTTGGCAGCAGAAGAGAGAGACCAGGCAAGGTCACGCCGTTGTTTTCATCACTATCTCTAAGCAACAGCGTGTAACTGCTTTCCGCTCAGTCTTGATACAAGAGACAATCGTCCCTTAGCACTCACCTGGCGCCTGTCCTCCATCGAAGCCTCTGAAACAGTGTCGATTCAGGCAAACTGCGCGCCCTTGAACGCATATCGCCCAGCTCCAGCACTGACCTTTGTCGCGAGATAGCACACAGTTTCAGATTGCTCATAGCGGGCATTACTTGAGTCGGCAAAAAAAAGGGTATCCATTTATCCCACCTCATCAAGTCACAGACCCCAGGGAAGATCCAGCAGGGTACGGATAGTTGCGAGAGCTGCCATGTCCTGGACCTCTGTTGCAGTTGGGCGGCTGACGACATTTCCGAACCAATTCATCCACCAATTCTGCGTTTGTATGCAGTTGACTATCGTCTATGCTGACTGAACAACAGCAAAGAGCACACGATCCAGACACTCCGTAACCGCTACGCCCATCACGCCCGAGACAGTGGTCTTTGTGCCGGGAATGATGAAAGCTGCGGCGCTGCAAGACTGCGCGGTTGTCCCACTTGTTTGCCCGTCTAGATTGGTGTGTGTTCTTGCTACCCTGGAATACATACCACGAAATAGGGCGTCGGAAAACAGCAAAGACATGGGAGAAATCTTACCATTGACGCTTGCTACTCGGTGATTTGCCGCTTGCTGCATGGTTTGTATTGGGGCACAAAACTAGCAGAGTCCTGTTCATGGCCATACACGGCAAAGGCGGCCAAGGACTGCCGCCGTTGACCTCAAAAGATGCAGCTCAGAGCGTAGCTATTTCAAGCAGCCTGCCGCAGACTAGCTTTTTTCCAGCTAGAGTTGCAGACTCAATTACACGCCTGCTCTCGTTGTATTTTGAAGGGCGTACATTTATTCCGAATCGATCAGTATGCTTCAACAAGTGCCTGCTTCCGTGCAAGGCATTATTGCCATCTCGAACGGACTGGCCCGCCGCGTGGCAATCAGACCGGAATGGCCTGGCCCCAGCCTACAAGGTGCCCGCCCGACTTCGCTTGGCTAGGGACACGCCCTCTCCAAGCTCTTCAAGTGCCAGCAACTCCCCGTTGCAGCGAAACGCATCAGAACAACCCACAACGTTATCCAAGAGTCTGCGAGTAAGGTGCAAGACCCTGCAGAGATGAGTATTTGATCGCTACATAATATTATGCTCATCTATCTTAGCATAGAGGCGACAAGGCCCCTAAAATTGGCCGACACGAATGCGTGCTGGGCCAGAACTGGTCACTGTTTGCGACAATGGCAGAACAAAATACAACCTTGAGATCAAAGCTCAAAACAGTACGGCAAGTCTCTGGGCGCCGGCACAGACGACTTATCAATCCATGTGAACTTTTGGTGTTATTTCCTGGCCGACTTCTTTGTCGAGTGTCAACTCTTCTAAGCGTAAGTGGTCTGACTTCGGCTCCGGACAAAATTGCATCCACAGTGCTCGCTCGGTTGACGTGCTGATACTCTTGCTGCATAGGCTGGGGCCAGTGGGCGTCGTCGGCACAATGAGCAGTGTATAGATCCCGGCATTGATTCGACGGGGCGGGCAATTACATTACGTCCATGAGTCGGCGTTCTGATTTACTGTCAAATTTGCTTTTTGGCGGGCGCTGGCACTGTCGGGCAGTCCAAGCCTCTTTTTAGTCGGTGCGTGCATACCCGGAGGTTGCTTTTTGCAGTTGCTTGTTTCGTCCAAGTCTAGCGACAGTGTGGCGGATAACTAGCTGGTATCTCGTCTCCTTCGCCCAGGCACCATTGCCTATGGTCGTGCACGCTGCACGCCGCAGCTCAAGAAGGGGGTCATCTTGTGCAGGCCCGACCGTCTCTCTTAGGCACAGGATTGAAATTACGGGCAGGATGCCCTGACCCAGCGCCATTCTTATTTGCAGTCACGGAGAAGTTGTTGGACTGGGGGCATGTCTAAAGACATCAACTTGACGACGCTCGCTCTACCGGGCAGTCTGATGACGGCCGCCATCGGCGCTCGGATTTCCTGAACCTGCACTGAGTGCGGGCGGGCGGGC
>JARJRE010000462.1:0-17689 GCA_030783385.1 Akanthomyces dipterigenus | reverse complement strand
TTGGCTCTCAAGTGGGTGCCCGACGTTATCCACTAACGTTGGCAATTTCGCATAAGTCTCGTTGGGGTTGGAGGGTCAGGCTGTTACAGTGCGGGTATGATATGTGTGAAGTGAGTGGGAGGCACAACCGAATTTGAACCAATAGGTAATTTAACTCTTATTTAATTTTGAAGTGGACTTTCCTGCTCATCGAACGAAATGGCTTCGTCAAAGACGGCCCAGAAAACAGCTCCTTTCGAGGCTAACAACTGCTACACCGAGCGCCCAAGCCATCCTCTGCGCAGCCGGGGCCATTCATGTTTCTTCAACCCCGCCTCACAGATAGATGACAGACTCCAAAAGCAATTCTTCAGCTTGTTGATAACCTTATTGTTCTGTCTTATCTGCATGACACCGCTTTACCTAAACTCCTGCAAATGCTTGACGCCCAGGTCTTTGTGGTGACTGATTGAATATGCCGTACAATTCCGTCAAAAAAGAACGAGTGACGTTGAGCCACGGTTGAGAACCTGCAATCGCCTGGCAAGCGTCATTGCAAACGGCATGATTTTTTCCACCCCATATTACAAACCCATCAACGTTTGGGTCGTCTCTTAGTACCAGTAACTGACTCTGCCAAAGGCTAGTGGGATAAAATGAGTACGGGCTATTGTGATATTGCGGCCACACGAACGGCCAAATCGGAAGGGAGTTGTCAATCGCCTGAACTTGAGTGAGCACCGTGCTCAGGGATGCATTCCAACTGCCGAGACTGCTCGAAAAGGTATACGCTGATGGAAAAAAGGCATGGTTGCTGTGATTGGCGATGAGAGCCCTGTAGTGTCCAAAGAGAGATGTAGGAGTATTCCCAGCCAGGCCGTACCACCCGATGATTTGGCCCGGTGGAAGAATTTCGGCAGCCCACGTTTGCAGCTTCTGCATCGTCGCCAAGTTTGTATCGGCGGTCGCTACTGAGTTGAGATAGATGTTCTCACAATCGAGAACGAGGGGGTAGCCCGGATGGACATTCCACTGGGACACGATGCGTTGCCAGGCCTGCTGCGCAGGTACGGCCCCGTTGGCGACGAGTGGATTGCAGACGTACGCAGGTATCCAATTGATGTTCGACGTCCCGAAGCCAATGCTACTGTTGGTATAGGCAGTGCTGTCAAAGACGAAAAAGTTATCGGCGCTGGCAAGACCAAAAATGGCAAGGCAGGCAGTCAGTAAGGGAAGCATCATTGTTGGTCAGTGATGGTCTGTTGAGCAGAGGTGTAGAGTATAAGGTGAGATTGTGTGAATATGCCATGTACGGCTGAAACGCTCTTTTTATCTTTGGAAAAATGGAGTACTCGGCTCATCAGGACCTTCAAGGTCCCATCTGGCATCATTCGTTTATGAAATGAGGCAAAATAAGTGACGCACCTTGTGCATGGCGGGGTGCGGATCACGGGCCGGATCACGCATCACAACCGAAGTTCTACAGAATTGTGCTCCGAGCCGGCAGTAGCGCAGATTCGTGCTGTTATGCGGAGGGTTCTAGATAGTGCTCTTGAGTATTGCAAGATACAGAGAATAATGTTTAATATCTTTTCTACAGATCCATGCCTGTTGAGCTAGTATAGTTATTAGCTGCCGTAATGAGCTGATTTTGTTCGCTCTGTGCTTTGCTTCCTTTTCATCAAGAAAACACATTGGAGCTACCCAAGAGTTGCTCGCCTAGAAATGTATCGTCGAGAAATGTTGGGTAGTCCATGCTCTCCAAAAGCGGTAGCTGCGCGTCCCAGTCCCATGACAGCCCCGGCGCTTGTGCTTCCCTTCTTTCTCCAGGATAATCTAGAGTGAATCTGGTAGCAGCACTGCCACCTTTATAAGCTCCCATCCACCTGGTTGCAGACTTTTCCGGTATATGTCGATCGCGAGCTTGTGTCCGAGCGATCGGAAAGACCCCAAGCGGATTGAGGATATAGTCTAGCGAAAAGTGTGAAGGGTTTACCGCCTCACCAGTACTTTCTTTCCCTAGCAACTGAGCAGTGCCTTGGCGCTGCACCATAGCGTCAAAGTGCTTCAGCGCCTTGCTGGCAGATTCGACAAATGCGTCTACTTTCATGTATTGCTGCATATGTTGCAAGACCTTGAAATTAGTCTGCAGCATGCGGCGATAATCTCTATCGGTGTAGTTTGGCAGATAATCTGCACCGGCTGCTCTGGCCGACGCCAGCGTTGTGACGAGGGTACTACTGCAGACCTGGGCGTGTATTGCGTATGGCATGTCAATCATACTCTCCCGATGGCATTGATATAGATCCTCTAGCAACCCCGATATGAGTGTTGCCCGGTCTGCGCAAGTCTGATGACAACGCCGTCGAAAATCGGAGGGGGCTTTTTTCCGAAGCTGTGCGGTGGCGGAACTTGGAAAAACAAGACCAACCACACCAACCCGGTACAGATCGGTCCAGGTTTGGGCAAGCAGTATGTGCAAGCCGTAGTACAGATTCAAGCGGCCAGTCGACTTATGCAGATAAGTATTACCGCTGTTAATTTTGAGAGGATCTGGGATCGACTGCTCGAGGACAACAAGGCGCTTCTCCAAGCGTTGAAACTGCGAATCGCCTAGGGCGTCCCACGGTTCATCCCCGTTGATGTGCTTGACATGGCGCAAAATACAAGAGCGTAGTGACATGGCGCGGATATAGTAGGCCCTGAGATCCAGGTTCGCGGCAGCCTCACTCGTAGATATCAGTCCGGCCGATGGAAGCAGCGCCCCCATCTTCAATGTTTCTGTCACGCAGGGGAGTCCTCTGATAAAGTCCTCTTCTCGGCATGGCAGCTGTAGGCAAGCGTCATCGCTGGATATGAGCTTGAGCTGGTCAATGCCGCATTCAATAAGCGCGTCTTGTAGGTAGCATGCCCAGAACAATCTCCGTCGCGATTCTCTCTTGTCGCTCGAAAGCGTGCCCTCCGACACACACAATGTGTCCTCATCGTACTCTAGATTGAGTTGCAAGACTTGCACCTGCCGTGCCACCATGCCCGATATCAACAGAGCTTTGCTGTGGTCGCCAGTTCTAATAAGGTGCTCGTGCACCAAGACTGACACCATGAGATGTTCCACCGTCGAGGAACCGAAATTGGCAAACATGCGTTGCAGGGCACTCGCGGCCCAGCCGCGGCCCGCCTCATGATACCGGAGGCTCGCAGAATCGCCGCTTGCGGTGCCTGTGAACTTTGCGAACATAAAAGGAGCAGCCAAAGCGCACATGATATGAATCAGGCCCGAAGAATCCACGTGAGGGGTTTCGTTTTCCCGGAGCTGAGCCATGAATGTCGGGATGTGAATGAAACCCAAGCACCGAACCGTATGGACCATGCTGAAGTAGATGTCAAGAAGTTCACCCACGCGATGAGACGACGGGAGATCAGTAGAACTCAACCAACTAGTTGAGTCGCTCTGTTGTAATTGTGTGAGTGCGGTTGACATGCGTGATTGACTCTGTTCAGGCTCGCTCGAGGCCTGCGCCGTGTAGGTGCAATTGAAGCCCTTCCTCATGCACCTTGCGCATGACTGATCACCAGAACATTTGACTTTGGATTTTTGACATTTTCTGCAAGAACGAGACACTCGGCGCCGAACGAGGCCGGTCTGTGTAAAGTTGCAGCTGGCTTCATCGTTGGTCAGGGTAGCGCTACGTCCCGATTTGGGCCTGGGGATGGTTGCATACACGCATCCTGCGCCAAAAGTAATACAATTTCGGCATGATTGGGGATTCCGGTCGCACTTGACCTACATTTTGTTAGCACCGGGCCAGCAGTCTCCCAAGAACCTTGAAGACGTAGAAGTCTGATAGATCAAGAAGAAAATGGCAAACCTTGCGTTTCCGGCAGACGACGCAGCTGTTGAGCATCATTCAGAGTTTAATTGTGTGCATGAAGCTGGACGGCGGGCAGCGACAACGGAAACTTTACGCTTGCGCCATATCGCCTGTGCAAGCGAATTGAACACGCGCTGTATGGACCTTGCTCATGTCAAGCCAGAAGGGTGCTTGCAAGTAAACTGGGTTATGGCGTTCGATAGCTGGGCCTCGCTGACTTCAGCATCTTGAAGCCGCCCATTGGATGTCTTTAGTGAAACGTCAAACACCCCTGTAATTGCGTCTTTGAACAGCACCAAACGATTGTAAGGTGCAACGTCTTTTTACTCGAAGGGATACCAGTTTGACTATCTCCAATGGCTATCGACTGACTGGCCTAGTTTTCACTAATTGTGCCAAACAGCTGTACGCGAATAGTATGATGGCAGGTGAAGACGCTGCAAATGGCTCATGGCCTGTGTTTTCGCAGCACCACACAACGCCTCCGCTCAAAAACGCCTCGCAATTTGGCAGAAAAAAATTCAGGCGTCTCGATGTTCTGCAAGAACTGCCCGCGACCCATCAATCCCAGTTGCCAGAGCCATGATTGAAGATGGTAAAAGCGAGGGAACAGGACGAAGTATATCACGCTAGGAACACTCCGATGCCATTGTAGCAATATTTTCTTAATGAAGCAGACGCACCGGAGATGATCGCCGTCCAAATATCCAATCAAAAACCGGCCAATTGGTAACCGACGTGGAGCAAGACCGATAACTTACCAGTACCTTGTGCGATCAAACCGCAATATCAGCATTTGCTCACGGTGCCACTGTGACCAGTCTCCTTTTATGCAGCCAGCGGCCTGGACTTTGGAGTGCGCCGTGAGCTGGGGGAGGGTTTGCTCGTAAACTCCTCAGTGGGACGAGTAACTGGACCCAGCTTTCCAGCCAGCTCCTTATTCGGGAGAAGCCTCCCCAGATGCACGGAGGTTGCCGAGGCGCGCAGCGCGTCCTGAGGTTGGCATAAAGTGCGGACCACGGAATCCGACTCTCTGCTGGCTTGTGAGGCGCGCCACCACCCAGTACCATGCCGTACACGATGCGCATGCAGCGACCGCCGACCAATTTCAGCGAGCTGGTCTGTCGCTCCGCCCGAACAGAGCCGTGTTTGCATAGTGACGGCAACATACCGTTGCTTTCAATGTTGAACAATGTCGAGCGTGTCAGGGAGTGTGCGCATCTCACAGCGCCGTGCAGGTCATCATTCGGAGCCCGAAGCACACAGTCGCTATTGAGTATGGGTTACTTCGATGCCGGCTTCCGCTGACTTTGAAATCTGATCAGGGGGCTACTTGTGGGCACTTCCGGTGCCTGGACGCAGGTTGTATTCCGCAACCGAAGCATAGTCCACCAAACCACCTGTGACTGTACTGGTATAACATATATCTAGGTGTCTGTCATGTACGCCAATCTAGAGCAGGATGCATACAGCCGTACATTCGGGCAACTGTGCGGCGCCCGCCGGCGACTGCTGATGGAGCTTCCCCCATGCTGGAAATAACTCAGTTGCCCATCATCCCTGTATCAATCAGTCGTGGGCTGTCCTCCTGCTCGCAGTGCCCATTCAAGATACGCAAGCTCAATGCGTGGCTTCTCGGAAGAACCTCTACTTTCGACGCTGCTGGAATGCGAATCTAGCTCCATTCACACTAAAAAACTTCGGGTAGATCGTGCGCATTGAAAAGGGTTCGGCAGGTAATAACGCCTTTATTAGGAAGAGGCTGGAGGCTTGGCAGCAGACGCACCCCGCCATGCAGCACCTCGAAATGATGAGCATAAATATGGAGCGTCAATCAACCCTCCTCATGGGGCTTGTCACCAAGGCTGCCCACAATGAATATTATTGCTGCATATACGGATACCCTGACGGGGTACACCGTACATGGCCATCACGGTGACTCTTGAGCCAGATACGGCTATGAGACGATGGGTGACGCCCGATGTGCTGCGCAATTCAACCAGGTAATGGTGTGGACGGAGCTAGAGCTCCACCGACGATATGAACACGCAACTAGAGGTCTTTCAAGGCTTTTGAGTGCGGGCTGTCGCCTGCGTCGAGGGCCAGGAGGGTAACAGTTGATACCTTGTCCATTGCAGAGTTTTACTTCTCAAGAACCCAACTTCTGGTCATCGTCGGCATGCCGTTCCTCGTCCATTGGCCGCGAGCGCCGAGCGATAGCCGACTTGTGAGTTGTCACCTTGCCGAAATCAGAACCTAGTCTCATCCGAACGGCAGTTTTTTCAGACGAAGTTGGCGCAGATTGGTCGGTGAGTCGGTGACACACCGCTGCTGAGGCTCTTATCGTTGTTAGAGCTATACGAGCCACTCCAGTCACTATTGCTTGGGGTGCGGAGTATAGCTCGAGAGGCCTGAGCATCGCCCCTGTGACCGTTCTGGCCTGACTGCCCTGACTGGCCCGACACCCTGGCAGCCTGCTTCGTCGCCGATTGCCGTGAATCAGGGCCTTGCATAGGTCATTGGGTCTAGTCCGTTCGCCGCAAAGAGGGGCTTTTCCGCAAATGGACACGGGCCAGCGACGAAAATTGCCTCAATTGGATCACGAGGTTGCGGCAGTGCGAATCAACACCACCAGTACGATTCTCTCGGTCCCCAGGAACGACTACTGATGTGAAGCCCTCTATACGTCCACCATACATATTGGCCATTTCGCTACCGATGCGCGCCTTTGGTACGCCGCTCGCCAGCGCCTGGTGGAGTCGGCGAAATGAGCACCGCTGTTCCCCATGCATGGTATTAAATCCGGTGATATAGAGCCTTCTCCGCATAGAAGGAAATAAATCCCATATGTGACTGATTATAACCAATGATGGGGATGTACTGTATCACTATGATAAAGGAGAGCGATGCGCCGCGTTGCTTCCCTGTTCGTCAGGCTCGCACACCTCTTACACGCTCGTTTTTTTCTTATTCTTTTTTCTTGAGCAGCGATGCTCTTTAATACCATCTTTACGTTCCTTTGGGCGGTAGCTCTTGCTGCTGCTTTTCCTTTCTTTCCTTTGCCAGAATGGCGGTCATCTCGTCGTAGTGTTGAAGCTACACCAGTTGTGCCCCAGGCGACTGAACCTGCACCCAGTCCTGCGGCCGCGCATGGCGGATTCTGCGGCTGGGTAGCCGTGGAGGTACCTGCAAATGAACCGTCCAAGCAACAGACTGAAGAGCAGTCTAAAAGCCAGAAACAGGATGAGGCCTCTGCACCCAGCCAAACTTTGGCTCCCACCGTCCACTGGACCTGGGATACCAGTTCTCTGAAGAACGTCGAGCCAGTTGCCCCCAAAGAAGATTCGCTGATGTACTACGGTGTATCTGGTAAGTTGACCGTATTCCTTTGCAGGTACTGACACTAAATCCGGAACAGAACCAACTCAGGAAGGCTATTTTGCTTTCTTGACCTATCGCTTCACCCTTCCTTCCGTCAATCTCGATCACTCGGACCACGTCAGTGTTGACTACACAAAGAACAGAGACCTTGTCATCAATTTTAAGACCGCAGAATCATTTCAGCGTGCTACGGGAAGTTGGGAGACTGGCAAGGACTTGTTGCTAATCGCGACTGCCAAAGGTTGCACTGGCCCGTCAGCCGAGGATCGCTGCTTCTTCCGGGCAAAAGACCTGGCGATAGACCAAAACAAGCATGCTATTGTTGCTATTGGTGCACCTGAGCACCCTGAAAATGTAATGGACTCCGCTGAGACCGAATGGGGTCTGTGGGCGCCGCATCACACGACAGGAGGCAACTTTACCACTGCTGGTGGAAGCTCTTTCAATTACACTGCCAATACTTCTGGAAAGTAAGTGGTTATGATATCTCTTTCTCGCTGATGAGATCTTGTGCTAATGAACTATTCTCAGGGGGCCTTCAGATGCGGCGCGCGACAGCCACGGATTGGCCGTAGCCTCCTTTGGTCCTTCCTTTGACAGCAGGCTCGATGATGCGCTCGGATACCATGAGCTTCGTGCCGATTCCGAAGCCTTTCTTGAACAAGTCATTGCCGATGGGGAAACTATCAGCTCCGGTCGTAATTCTACAAACGATAGATGGGCCGAACCCCCCTTGCGAGAGCTTCGCCGTCGCCGGACCCTCCAAACCCGAGGATTCTGGTCGAACCTTCGGAATGGTTTTGTTGACGCGGTCAAGACCGTGTACACCACAGTTGCAGATGCCCTCAGTATTCAGGGTGACTTCAACGAGCCCGTTTCTTGGGATCTCCCCGGAGCTAGCATCCTAAGAGAGGCCTCACCCTGGAGCGACAACTCCATTGCCCTGTTCAAGCACAAACTCGCCTCATATTCGGGAGATTTTCAAGAACATGTCAACGTCTACTGTGTTGACTGTGGTGTATCTGGTCAAGCCGTGTTCTCTGGCAAAGCAAAGATGACCCCTCTAAAAGGCATCTTTGATGGTGAGCTCGCACTTCGTACTAACATGAAAATGGTAATCAAGGTCGGCGTCGACGCACAGATCAGATTCAGCAAGGATATCCAGCAAGACCTTTTCACCTTTGGGCTGCCCGGTCTCTCATACGGAATTGTCACTGTTGGCCCATACATTTCTGTCGCTGCCAAGGTCGGCTTTGAGGCAGCAGCCAAGGGCAAGCTCCTAGTCGGTGGCGAAATGGGCTTGACTCAGGCATCCGCTGTACTTTACACTTTTGAGCCGAGCAGAAGCACGGCGGATGGGTGGACACCCTACTTCAAGCCGGTCCTGGAAGCCGAGGGCGAGATCATGCTGGCGGCCAGTGCGGCGCTTCCAATCAGCATCAAAGTCGGCCTCAAGGTCGCCTCGTTTGAGACTGCGCTGGGAATAATGGAAGAGCCTGCTATCAGCGCTACCGCTCGGGCTGCGAGCTCAGCGAGTTACGACAAGCTCAAGGGCTTCAAAGGAGGGTTTACAGAAGTTGATGGCTGTGCCGGTATCAGCACTAGCTTGAACTGGAGTAATAAGCTGTCTATCAATATTCTTGGCATCACTTCCAAGGTACTTCACGATACAGGTTTCCAGCCCATTGCAAAGGGCTGCTTGAAGTAAGTTTGATTCAGAGCGTTGTATTATATACACTAACATGATTATAGTCTCAAGAAGACTGCCTCAGCCAAGCCCAAGGTAGCTGCTATGTTTTTGGAGGCGCACAGCATCACATCTGCTGAGCAGCAGCACGTCGCCAATGGCACGTTGTCTGTCAGTTCGCACACTGTTTCAACAGTCAGCTCATCTATCAGCCCACTTGCCAGCTCATTGACCAGCTCTTCGGTGGCCTCACTGACAAGCTCCCCAATTAGCTCCCCTACCAGTTCCCCTACCAGTTCCTCTGACAGCTCCCCAATCAGCTTTCGCATCAGTTCTTCGTTCAGTTCTTCTATCAGTCCATTACCCGCCTCGACAAACAGCTCCTCATACGGCTGGTCGAATAGCTCTTCCACTAGTACGCCTATTAGTTCTTCAAGCAGCTTGCCAGTTGGTCTGCCATTTGGCTCGCCAACAAACTCAACTACTGGCTCGGGAATCAGCTCGCCGATCAGCTCTACAACCAGCTACCAAAGCAATCTGCCATCCAGCTCAGCAACCAGCTCGGCAACGATCTCAGAAACTAGCTCAGCAACGATTTCAGTAACAAGCTCAGCAAGTAGCTCAGCAACGAGCCTCCCATCTCCTCCCGTTGAAAGCAGCCATCCAAAGACCAACGGTTCATATGATGGACTAGACGAGACAGGTCCGCAAGTTTTCAAAAATGGCCATAAATTCGATCTCGCACCACTCCTCACCACTGTTGGCACCAGCATGGTGGCCTCTTGCAACGATGGCAACATTTACGTTGCTGCGGCAAGCAATGAGACAAACAAAAAGTGCAACTCCATGTGGCCTTCCTCCAAAGAAGCTATCATTCCGTTCGACGGCAACCTGAATGTCATGCATTATTACGCGAGCGCCATGGCCGCGGTCGGCGTCTCGCGTCTGCGCTCCAGCCCTGCACACAAGATCCCCAACGATGCCGTTGTCACAGTCCTGGTGCCGGCACCGGCCGCCGACGGGTCCTTCTTTTACATGGCCGCCAACGCGAGTGCGCAAGTCTTTTATCCCATCGTCTGCGATTTTGCCGGCAGCGCGGTTCCGCGCGTCTTCCTTGCCAGGGACATGAGTGTGGGCATCAAGATGCTCGAGGGTGGCAGCGTGGCCGAGTCAATTACAGGTGCCGAGGTGGAAAAATGCTTTGGCTTGTCGCTGTCGCCACAGTTTTAGCTGGATGACGACCGTCCAGTGATTACTTGGTGGGCATGGGGTTTTATAGTTAGTTGATCCAGGTCCAGGCCAGCGCTAGGCCTGATCGTTTTCATGTAAATAGCAGCTAGTTTATACATACACTGTGCCACCAATCTAATTCGTATAATTCCAAGGCCAGCAATGCACTCGCTTGCTCGCGTCTGCTGAGCAGGTTTCTTTAGGAGACACTTTGACTGCTCTGGAAACAATGTGATGCACGATCCAAATTGTTCTGCCGCGTTAAACTGTTTTATAGACCAGGGCGGGAGCACATCTCTCCTGCCAAGAAACAGGGTGTGATTCCACCAATGCGGCCCGCAGAATGCCTGCATATGATTTGGCACGTCCGATGGCTGCTTACGGCTCTTCCAGTCATCCGCACTACTTCCAAACTCGACTCCGCGATTGCATTTCCACCAATCGAGAGGCGGCGCAAGGACGAAATAGTCTGACAGTTGCGACTATAAAGTGGCCTTGTGCCAGCACAATATAGCCAGTCAAGTGCCAGCTCAGTTAAGATCATCTTCGCTATACGTTCTTCCGGGGCAAACCTATTTATTTACGCAACTTGCACGGCTTCTCTTTTGCAACAATGCTTTTCAAGACTCTTCTTCTTGCAGTCTCGGCTGCCACGCTGACCCTCGCTGGGAGCCCAGTAGAAAACGGCAACTGGGTCGAGGACCAACCGAGCTTCAGCACACAGCAGTGCGAAGGTGGCAAAGTCAGTGGAGACACCTTTTCCATTCCCAAAAACCCAAACGGCAGCGGAGGCGGCGGGGGCTGCTCCAATGGTCATCTTCGCGCCGAGCGCCGATACAAGAACGACTACTCTTCCGGCACGCACCAGTTTGGCGGCACGTTCCGGATCAATTCCATGTCGGGCAACCGCATTTCCATCAAGCAGACGTTCAACGGAAACTCCGGCCCATACTTCATCATGGCCGTTGAGCAAGGTGGTCGCCTCTACAGCGTCGAGGGTGGCAAGGCGATTGCAGAGGGTGTGGCCACAGTCGGTGCCAATGTCCGCATCAACACGGTGCACAATGCCGAACTGAAGCGTTTCAGCGTCTACGTGAATGGCAAGGAAATGTTTCGCGATGAGAACGCTCCTGGAGGCAGCTTCTACGACAAGCTTGGAGCTTATTCCACCAATACTGGAACTGGCGACCTGAGCATCACCTGGTCAGATGTGCAACTTTGGCACCGGGAGTAGACTAGGCATTTTTACTGTGAATAAATCATCAATTCCTTTCGTTTGCAATATGGATTGGTCTAGGGTTATGGACAATATGGCTTCGGCGACGTCATTATGCGACGACAACTGCCCATCTAGGGTAGCGCCCTGCAAAGGACAAATAGAAGGGTGACCCCGCCATTTCTAGCGGCGATTCTTGTCAGTTACAGTTGGCGTAGGACCCCTCTGTTGAACGGCCCGCTTAACTGTAGGAACTGCCTGCGTAAAAAGTTGAAGAGATTGTTCTGGCGCACAGTTTGCCACTGCAGGCAGTCTGATCTCCCCAACACCAAACACTGGGAATCATGGCACAGAACAAAACATCAAAGAGAAAGCGCAATGCCAAAGCGCAACAGGCGCAGCAGGCGCAAAAGGTCGCCAAGATAGACGCAGCCTTGCCATCTCCTGCCAAAGACGACTTCGAGCCCAAGAGCTTACACACTGTCGTTTCGGAGGAGGAGCTGGAAATTGCGACCGATACTCTGGTAACGCTTGCAAAATATCCCAGCTTGACTAAATCGAAGCTCTGCAAAGATCTTCGTGTCGCAGTTTATGATTTCCGCCAGTCTTGCACCACGGGCGTCAACTCAGCTGGTAGGTAGTTTTAGGCGCGCGACCGGACGAGCACTGACATTGCCTTCAGAGGGTGCCAACCTCACGGCCAGGGTCACTGCAGCCCTCAGCGACGAAAAATATCTCGAAGCGAAAATTCTACTTGCGGAAATGCGCCTTCGCAACGAAGAGCCCAAGCTTGGCGCGCTCTGCCGCTGGGTGCGCGATCTCGACGTGGTATCCCAACCGAACGGTGTCAGTCTTGACAGCCCCGAGCGATCGACAAAGGACAGGGAGCTGCTCGCAGTACTGGATGCTGTGATGAGGGTCAGCTGCGCCGTTGATATGAAGGCACCGCTTCCTTCCGGCTCGACTTTACATATTTCATTCCAGCCGTCATGGGACTTGCGCTCAGGTAGCACGCTTGACAAAGTATATGCTTCTGTACTCGACAAGTCCATCTTTGCAAAAAATCAGGATACCATCACGTCAGATTTGCGCGTTCTTGAAACGGTGCCCGGACATCTGCGGAAACCTCCGAACCGCCATCCTGCGATTTTATACACAACGAAGCCCGATACTATTCCGCTGTCCCCCGAACATTCTTCAATGACACATCACAAACACCCCAACGTGCCAAATTTGAGCCTTATCAGAGATGTCCTGACTCCTGAAGAATGCAAAGCGGTCATTGCGGCTGGCGAAGGCGTCGAGTTCCTGCCAGACGAGCCTTTGCGGGATCGTGGCGACTCGTCTGTCTTGGCTCACAACTTTTACTGGATCATTGACACTGCGTTCCACGACAAGCTGTGGGCACGCGTCTCTCGCTTTGTTCCTTCTGTTATTGATGGAAAAAGGTCGCGTGGTTTGAATCGCCGCTTCCGAGTATACCGATACATTCCCGGAGCCGAGTACCGAAGTCACATTGATGGTGCTTGGCCGCCATCAGGCATCAGTGCTGAAGACAAATACATCTACGACGATTCGCCGCCAGGTCAGAAGCAAAGCTCACTCTTTACATTCTTGCTCTACCTCAATGATGAGTTTGAGGGCGGTGAAACAATGTTCTTCCTCCCGTCTCCGCGTGAAGGCACGTTGAATGCCTACCCAGTCCGACCTGTGATGGGAGGCGTGGCACTGTTCCCCCATGGTGAAAGCAAGGGCGCTCTACTGCACGAGGGCACTAGCGTCACAAAGGGTGCTAAATATATTATCAGAACAGATGTCGAATATGATGTTGAGCCTTCGGAGTAGCAACCTTTTGTCTAATAAAGGTCGCACTGTATGTGATGTCAAACATTGCAAATTCAAAACACAGAAACAATAACAAAGCACAAATTGCTACAGTTTTTTACTTATTGTACAGCTATTCTCATTCTTCTACAGTTTCAGCCCTTTATTGCTCGATAGTCACACTAGCAACCTTCCGACCATCACCATTGTCAGGTAGCAGGTTTTAGCTATATGCTTCTATAGAATAGCAAGTATGAAAAGCTACTATATGTACCATTGTGTTATTCGAGGAACCGCAGTTTCCAAAAAGAAATTAGGTGGCAAAATAATGATATTACTCTGCCAGAACGATGTATGGGAAACCCAGCCGCTATAGATAGGGACAGATCAGTACTGGTAGTCATCTCTTCTACCCTCACGCCTAATTGCAAATACAAGATATTTTTTGTGGACACCGATTGGTGTAGTAGAGTTGTGTAATAGTATTGCTCGCATAAATAATGATTTGGCTTCAAAAGGTAGATAGCTGTGCCGCCCGTGTACTAAAACCCAGCTGTAGCCGGGTGATGCACTGCTAATCGCGTCAACGCTGCTGCTGCCTCGCGGCCTAGTTGGTAACGTCGGCGCGGTTGGTCCAGACGTCGTTGGTGCCAATGATGTTGTACGTGACGTTGAGCTGGCCAGCTTCGCGCTGGTAGAAGAGCTTGAGCTGCTGCTTGCCGCCCTGGGTCTGCACGACATTGGCAGTCAGGCCGCTCTCCTTGGCGATGCTGTTCTGCTGGTTGTTGAAGACCTGGCCGTCGGTCCATTTCGCGTCGGAGCCTCCGCTGCGTCGGAGCTCACGCAGGACAAACTTGTTCTGGGCGACGTAGTAGACGCGGACCTAGATCAAACGAGGTCAGTAAGAAAGAAGACGGCGGAGTTGCGGGTTGGGTTCATGTACCTCATCTTGGTTAAAGCCGTTGCCTGAATACGCGACCGCCGCGAGAACGGGCAGCTCCTTGTTCACGTAGATGGGATTGCCGTTGACCTTGAGGTTCGAGGCAGTGTACTGCTCGCCCTCGGTCTCGTCAGAGGTCTTGCTGGACCAGTACGTAATGCTGAGATCAGGGTTGATGTGGAAAACAATGTCCTGGTTGGCAATGGGCGTGACGACAGCCGCGACATCCTTGGAACCTTGTTAGCAGCGGAATTTTTGAAACAACGAGGGTGAGTGGCATGCGGAACGAACCTGAGCGAGAGAAGTCATTCTGGAGAAATGTGTAAAGGTGGGCTTGCAGATAGTGTGCGTTGAGTGTGTAGTTGGTTGGCGGCTTGATGTGTGAGTTGTTGTTCTTGTCGGACCTAAGGGTTGAGCTGGCGAGGCCTGCCCTTTTATATCTGTTTCTGCCTGCTCTTCGACAGGGCATTTGCAGACGTGTGATGCACCCTCCTGTATAGTTAGGACGAGCCGCATCGTCAATATCACCAGTATGAGGCAGCCCATGCATACAAGACAGACTAGCAAGAGGCAAATGGATAGCACGAGCTGAGGCAACGCCCAGTCTGCGGCCCCGCCGAACGCCATGTTCCCTCTGCCGTCGAGTGCGATGAGACGACCAGTATGGCCTCAATGGGAGGAAACTACCAGGCCTCTCCCAACGTAGCCTTTTCCAAGACGACTGACAATAGAAAAGCTGCAAGCCGGGATTAGAAACCCATGGTGGTAAATATTCAGCCTCGCTCTGCCTCGAGTCAAGGGGTGGGTCAGTCATGCATCGACAGCGCTCAAGCCACCCGCAGTCGGCCATCTGCTTCCCGCTGCCAGCTCTTGTCCGCGCAATGGGGAAAAGAACGTGTGTTTCGAGTCGAGAGCTTCGATAGTCCACCAGTTTGGGAAAGCGTGCATTGGCGCGCGTGAGTCGCAGGCTCCTCGTGGCTGACGAGGCGCCAGGGCTTCTTTTTTCCTTCTGCAGGCCTGCTGCAGCTTCGGGGCGGCCCGTGGTGTCCCGTGGCGCCGCTCATGCAGCCAATACTGGCGGCCATCCAGCCGCCGCCCAGGATTCGGTGCTGTCGCAATAGTCTATATGGGCCTGGACCAGATGTAATATTGGTGGCACCATGCGCCGCTCGTCCGGCACTTGGTGCTGTGTATCAGTTCAGAGGCCGAGACTTGACAATCCTGGCCGTGAAGCTGAAAATATGAGTAGATTGAAATTGGTACTAGTGGATGACTTCTCTTTTGGCGTTTGTCACCATGCTACCAGTATTCATATGTGCTTGGAGGCCGCGAACTGAAAGAATGCCTCCTGAAATGGAAGAATACGCTGGACTAGAATTCGACAAGCAAAGCCGTCTGATGTATAATGGAGCTCTTGATGCATCGGCTTACGGTCTCCAGGCTACGTACCGGTCGATCTGTCGTATCTGATCGGGTGCGCTCCTTCTCCCCAGATTGGTATGCTGTGATGTTGGCCGACGGCTCTCCAATAGAATCGCGTAGCCGCTTGGGGATCGCACGCACCCAAGGATTAGTATACGACAACGCCGGCATCATACCCACGACGGTGCACATAAGATTTGGTCAATAGGGAGCCACAAGACACAATACCTGCAAGAGCAGATTCTACAGTTCCATGCGTTCAAGCACTCACACCGCCCGTCTCGCCATCTGATCAGAGTGCAGTGTCGTCAAAATGAAACTATACATCGCATCGCTCATATCCATGACCATGTATGTGCTCACTAACGCTGAAAACGCATCAATAGATACACCGGTTTGGTCTGGACGCCTTCAACCACTAAAGTAGCAGCCGCCTAGCTGGCTGTGTAGTCGGCTGTGTCGGTGGTTGGTATGTATGCTTAAATGGAGAACTTTGCAAGAACGTGGCCGCAGTTTCAGGCATCCCTAACACGTGTAATCGAGAAACTCCATAATACACATATGCAGAGACGTGTAAGAGAAGGGCACGCCTCAAGGGTCATTCACTTAAAAGCTTCACAAACGGCTAGGATAGAGACTCGTCCAGCTCGAAAGCACTTCTTCGTTCTTGACCTTGCTCCAAGAGCTTACACATAGTAAAACAGAATGAAACTAGCGTATGCGGCGATCAAAGCGCCTGGAACAGCATGGTACACTCCCAATAAAGTCTTTCCAGCGCGTGAGAGGTGCAACCCATCAATACCAGCGACCAGTATTCCGATGATGACCAATATGGTGGCTACTTCTGTCCACTTGCCCTGACAGGCAAACACGGCGAGAATGATACCGTTGGCTAGCTGGCGGATTCCCATAAGCGAAATATAAGACTTTGCGGGCTCATGAGGACGAAGGTGTGATTTTGTCTTGGAGTTCAAGGTTTTCACTGGCTTGGCGCCGATGGCAACCAGCGGCAGGCCAAAGGATCTGGCAAAGCCGACAGGATTCAACAGCGCTTGCGCACCAGTATAAATAGCCGCCACAGAAAAAATGGCAGTAGTTGCTTTGAAGAATAGCAGAGCGGCCATGATGAAAGCTGATGATGCCGTGTATGATGTTGCGCGAGTATCGAACAAAGAATATTGATTTAGATGTAAGCTGAGAGGTCTCTCGTGTGTGCGTCATGGCGGAGACAAAGCAGGCTGGCTAACGTCGGCCACCCACTTCTCGGCCCTACCCACATCTCGGCGCTGTCAATCCACCCACTTCAACACCAAACCTACATTACTAGAACCGTATTTTCTCGCGCAATAATAATTATTATAGCGTTAAATTCTATATATATTATAATGCCTCACAAATACACTAAGTAGGCCCTTTAAAACGCTATTTAGGATGTAATTAGCGGTGTGAAACTATATATAGCTATAGCGTAGTGGGAGGTACCGCGGTTAACGATATAGGATTAATTAAGAGGTAGAATATTGCGTAAAGAGGCGTTTAAAGGCATATAAAAGCTTCTATTAATATAGGAAGTAGATTTAAGAGGCTAGATATTAATTTAGGACTCCCTAGGCAACCCGCCTACCTATAAGTAGGTCTAGTAGATAGTGGGCGAGTTAGCTAGAGTTAATAGCGATATAGAACCTATTAGTAAGAACTAGATATAAGGCTTTATTAAAAGAAACCTAGAAATTAAGACCTTAAGAGGTAAGAGACTTAATTTTAAAAGGGCTAATAGTGCCTTAACTTATATTATATAGAGTTTCTTTAAGCTACTAATAATTAATACTATTAATAAGATACTCCTAAGTAACTAATATAATATAGACAAGATAGGGCTTATAATAGGTCTCTAAGAGAATAGCCTAGTACTAGGGTTATCTTAGAAGAGAATTACCTTAAAGAAGTAGTCTAGAATATACTATTAGAGTATAATCTTTAAGTGTATCTCTATACTAGGTAAGAAGCTTAACCTACTAGTTATCTTCTAAGGTAAAAGTATCTAATAATAGTACTTTCCTAATAACCTTAAGTCTTATACCTACTAGTATTTTAATATTATATAAAAGGGTTAGCTAAATAATAATATTACTATTTAC